>JAEIFR010000053.1:0-136363 GCA_018904105.1 Zaprionus tsacasi
CTAGCGATAATTATTCTATTGCTGATCAGCTCAAGAAAGAAGTGCGTTTGCTCTGTTGGATAATGACAAATCCTACCAACCACAAGAAGAAAGCTCGCCACGTAAAGCGAACTTGGGGTAAACGTTGTAACATTCTGCTTTTCATGAGCTCAGAGGCAGACGACGAACTGCCCACAGTGAAATTGGATGTAGGCGAGGGGCGACAGAATCTATGGCGCAAAGTGAAAGAGGCGTTCAAGTATGTTTACAAGCATCACTTCGAAGATGCAGATTGGTTCTATAAAGCAGACGACGACACCTACGCTGTAATCGAAAATCTTCGCTACATGCTGTACCCCTACCACCCCTACACGCCCGTGCACTTTGGTTTCAAATTCAAGCCCTTCGTTAAGCAGGGTTACATGTCGGGTGGATCGGGATATGTGCTCAGTAAGGAGGCACTGCGTCGCTTTGTAGTTGAGGGCATTCCCAATCCCAACATTTGTCTGCCTGGAACCGTTATTAACGAAGACATAGAAATAGGAAAGTGCATGGAGAACTTGAATGTGACTGCAGGCGATTCTCGGGACTCCAATGGACGTGGTCGCATGTTTCCCTTTGTGCCGGAACACCATCTTATACCGAATCAAGACAAGGACTTTTGGTATTGGAAATATATTTTCTACCGAACAGATGATGTAAGATTGAAAACAATGGAATTACAAGGGCGGCTTTTTATAAAAGTTAGTTTATTTTAGGGTCTTGATTGCTGCTCTGATAACGCCATTTCTTTTCACTATGTTGAACCCAAACTAATGTACGTCATGGATTATTTGATATACCACCTCAAGCCCTTCGGCTTATTGGCAACATCTGATCGTTTGCCTAAGAAGTTAGGCATCGATGAGTTTCTCCCGACACCAAATGAGGCTTTAGGAACTGCCGCCAGCAATGAGGACTCCATGGATGATGAGGATCTATTCGTCAAAATTTTAACAAATTCAACTGAGACCTCAAACAACAATGTTATAATGGCAGAGGGGGGTGAGGAATGAATAAATTTGCATGAGTCAGAACGGATACAATCGCTAAACTACCGAAATAATGGAACTGATTGTTGACCGTTCTATTAATTGCGTCACCGCACTCTGTTGATTATATATGCAATTGAATTTAAAATTGTATTTATATAGGTTGTCAAATTGACTGACCTCTTTCAGCATACAAGCGCTCTCAATTACAATTTACATAAATATGTGATATTTTGTGCAATCTGTTCTGCCGGAAACAAGTAAGAAATGCTTTTAGCAAGCGCACTATACTCTAAAATATCCAATACCATTGCACTTGAAATTAATTTTCTATTTACTAATAATTCGGGCAATAAAAATCTCCGACCCTCTATTTATTATATACTTATTAATGTATGTATACCCTTATGTATACATATATAATTATTATAATTATATTTTATTATGTGTATTCGAAGAGAGCATTAACAGGCATGTGGAATGTCTAAGTTCTTAGTTATAATTAAAGTTATAATTAAAACATAACGAGCCGGATATCGCCATAAAACTCATCACATTTTAATTTAGTATTACTAGGTTTTGATTCAAGAAATAATATAGGTTCTATAAAAATTGCCTTGGTTAACAAAATTTAAAAAAATAACCAATCGATTAGCTATTAAAAAAGCTTGAGACCCAAAATTTGGTATGGAAGTTCCTATATATAATAGGCAGATAAAGTTTATTTCAAATGTTTGATGCCACGCCCACCGCCCCCGCAAATCGGTAATTTACGATTATTAAGCAAAGTATTAAACTTAGAACTTAGTTCTGCTTTGGTATGTATAATGTTAAATACCATATGAACATATTCTACAAATTACAATCCGATCGGATCAATAACACAGAAGTTATTCAACTACACGTTTTCAGTACAAATGTACGTGCAGCAGCCGGCACGCTGCTTTGCCGACGCTGTGTGAGTGCGAGCGAGTAAGCTATATGTATTAGAAGTATTTGTGCAGAATTCTCTATTTGAAATTATGAGTGTGGTTTCACGTTTGTAACAGATTTAGAAAATTGGGAGAAGGGTATCTTACAGTCGAGCCACTTGTTTTTTTTAGTTTATTGATCTCCTTCCGCCTGAATATAACGTTTTGCACGTTGAAGAAGGTTATCGAATAACTTTTATAGGTAATTTGTCGGTATAGCGTTGAGGATGGCGGTCGTCGCCCTATTTTTTCAGCCTCGGCTCCTCTGAAGACTACCACTTCGCACTTTGACGCTTGGTTTCGAGCTCATATTCAAAGCACTATGCTTTGTCACCAGTCACAATCGGATACAAAAAGTTTGGGTCCACTTTGGTTTCTTTAATGATGTCCCTTGAATGTTGAGTTCTGAGGTCTTTTTCGTCTTAGTTCAAAGTGCGCGGGACAAATCGAGCACAAACCTTTCTGAGGCCCAAATTTTCTGACAAAATACAATAAATCGACGCTGCGGATATTGATAATTCCAATTCTATATATTTAAGCGATGATTTCGGCTATTTATTTAATTCACGCACAATTTCCATGTTTTTTTTTTCGTTCACAACATCTTTTGGCCAGCGCGAACGTTCGTTGTCTTCCAAGCCCTCCCGTACCTCTTGAAAACGTTTAATCCACTCGTGAATACGGCTACGGGATAGACAATCATCGCCATAAACTTATTTCATCATTTGATGAAAGTTTTACCAAGTTTAAAACAAAACTTAATGTTGGAAGTTAACTTAATTTTCCGACCGACACTACAAATGTAATGCCACATTTATTTATTTTATTTAACGTCAATAAAGAGCAGTCGACTCAAAGATTAAAAAAAGAAAAAAATATTTCAAATATAAATTTAAATTAAAAACAAGAAAGCAAGGCTACCTTCGGTTTGCCGAAGCTTTTATACCCTTGCAGTTATACTTAATATAAACAAGTCGGAAAGGCTACAGTCACGCGTTGACTGTAAGAGGCCATGAATTTTCAGTGTACATATATATTTAAAGTAAACCATAAAAAAGTAGTGAAGGGACAAAGCAAGCAGAATAGACAAGAGTCGATGGCATAAGTTAGAACGAGAGAGAGATATGTGAATTTTTGGCGCGAGTTAAGATTCATTACGCACACACACACCAGCGTCAACTGCTTCTTCTTTAATTTAGACGTCCGTTAAAAATGCACGGACCTGCCTCACGTTTTGTGTATTGCCTCACACGCATATACATATGTACATATGTATGCATGTGTGAGCTTCGCATGCATGTATTGTATGCTTGCACGCATAAGTACAGCATGCAAAACATCTTAAAAGGCAAAATTTAACACTTAATATAATATTGATTAGATAAATATTAATAAATGGGAAAAATGGATATGCTTTATAAATATAAATGTAAACAAATATAAAATACAACAAAACATAAAAAATGAAAATAGGTAAATTCTCTTTTCGCCGTGGGGAATCGAACCCAGGCCGTTTGCATAGGAGTCCGTCATCCAAACAACTAGACCACCGTCGCTGCGCTCCGCTCACGCTAAATTTGCATATTTAGACCATTAGGTCAAATGTGTCATATTGTCTTGTACAACAATAACACTTCTATTGGATTGAATGAGATTATTTGTTGAAATTTGATAAATGAAATTTTATAATGTTGAAAAAAACAACTTTAAGAAGCGAAAAAAAAGTAATTAAATCTCAGCCGCCCCTTCTGAGGGTTGAACCTCTATATCTTCTTTGTTCGATTGCCTGCTGCTCAACACATTTGACTATCGCCGCAACTATAGGCTGTGCGGCTAAGTTACTAATTCGATCTCATATACTCACATAACCATTTTCGCATTTAAAAGATCGAAAAGGCACATGGCTGGCAGCAGCTTGCAGGCACGGCATCACAAATCAATAAAGAACGTTAACTTACGTAACTTCTATGTCTATTATCCGATCGGGTTGTAATGTATAGAATAAGTTCACAACGTATTTATCTAGATGTATGCCAAAGCTGAAAGTTAAGACTTCAATACTTTGCTTAATAATCGCATATTTAAAATTAATTTCTGATTTACGGGGGCGGTGGGCGTGGTAACCAAAATTTGAAAATGACGTTTACTGCCTAGGATATACAGGAATCTTTCTGCCAAATTTGGAGTCTCTAGCTTTCTTAATAGCTGAGAACCGTTGTCTCATACAGACGGACAGACAGACATGGCTAGATCGAGTCGGCTAGTGATCCTGAGTAAGAATATATATAGTTTATGGGGTCGCAGATGTCTCCTTCTGCCCTTTACGCACATTCCGACAAACCTAATAGACCATGTATTTTTTTAAAATCCATGGCCTAAAAATAAATTTGAATTGCTGCTGGTTTCTGTTTGAAGGTACCTTCATTGGGCCGATCGTTGATCGTTATAAGTTATAAATTTTCGACTAAGATTTGGATGTGATAGCTATATCTTGAAAAACAACAAAAATCGGCCGATAGCTTCTATGACAGCTATACGATGTATCGCTCCGATCTGGCTCGTTCCGACTTATTTACAGCGTGCAGCAATAAGAAGCTTGTGTGCCAAATTTCATGAAGATAGCTCAAAAACTGAGAGACTAGTTTGCGTTGCAACAGACAGACAGACGGACGGACAGACGGACATCGATTTTTCGACTCCTCTGTTGATGCCGATTCAGAATATATATACATTATATGTGCGGAGATGTGTCCTATTATATATTATTAATTAAAATTTATTATTTTTTTTAAATTATAATTAATTAAATTATTATTATACCCTTCGACCATTGCAAATGGTCAATATATTCTTGCTCAGGATTACTAGCCGAGTCGATTGAGCCATGTCCGTCTGTCTGTCCGTCTGTTTGTTTGAGACAACAGATCTCAGCTATTAAAAGAGTAAGAGACACCAAATTTGGCATGGAGGTGCCTATGTATCCCAAGCAGATGAAGTTTATTTCAAATGTTTGATGCCACGTCCACCGGCCCCGCAAATCGGTAATTTGTGATTATTAAGCAAACTATTGAACTCATAACATTCTGATTTGGTACACATAACTACTATCCGATTACTATCCGATCGGACCAATAACACAGAAGTTATTCAAGTCAACGTTTTCAGTACAAATGTACGAGCAGCAGCCTGAGCGCTGCTACTAGCAGTTGACGTCGACGTCGTAACGCGTCGCTTCACTCGCTTGTGT
Organism: Zaprionus tsacasi; assembly: GCA_018904105.1. NCBI lineage: Eukaryota > Metazoa > Arthropoda > Insecta > Diptera > Drosophilidae > Zaprionus > Zaprionus tsacasi. The sequence goes on from JAEIFR010000053.1 coordinate 5,229, forward strand.
GGGTGAGCCATATCTAGTAGAATTATTTGTGCAGAATACTCTGCTTAAAATTATGGTTACACGTTTGTTAAAATTGGGAGAAGGGTATCTTACTGTCGGGCGCGCTCGACTGTAGCCTATCGACTTATTAAGACTGGATACTTCTTTAGTAAACCATGGGGGTTTACTTGAATGCCTCGGATAAGAAAGAGACACACAAATGTCAAAAAAGTTATTTAATGTATTATAAAATAAATTAAGAGCCATATCCATATTATAACATTTATAAACAAGTGGGTAGGGCTACAGTCGAACGCCCGACAGTAGGATACCCTTCTCCCAATTTTTAAAATCCGTTACAAACGTGTAACCACACTCATAATTTCAAACAGAAATTTTGCACAAATACTTCTACTACATATAGCTTTCTCGCTCATACTCACACAGCGACGCACGTTAAGAGTGACGTCGACGTCGGCGTCAACTAATGAAAGCAGCGCGCAGGCGGCTGCTCGTATATTTTGTACTGAAAACGTTGACTTGAATAACTTCTGTGTTATTGGTCCGATCGGATTGTAATTTGGAGAATATGTTCATATGGCATTTAGCATTATACATACCAAAGCAGAACTTTATAAGTTTAATAGTTTGCTTAATAATCGTAAATTACCGATTTGCGGGGGCGGTGGGCGTGGCATCAAACATTTGAAATAAACTTTGTCTGCTTGGGAAATATAGGAATCTCCATGCCAAATTTGGAGTCTCTAGCTCTTTTAATAGCTGAGATCCGTTGTCTCAAACAAACAGACGGACAGCCGGACAGACGGACAGACGGACAGACAGACGGACATGTCTCAATCGACTCGGCTAGTGATCCTGAGCAAGAATATATATACTTTATGGGGTCTGCCACGCCTCCTTATGCCTGTTACATACATTGCACAAAGTTAGTATACCCTTTTTTGACCATTTTCAATGGTCGAAGGGTATAAAAATAGACCAGTCATAATTTGAAATTAAATGATTAATTTTAGCAAAATCAGCTTTACGCAAACAACGTTCTCGCTTACACGGCGTGACTTTTTAATCCAATACAGTTGAACCAGTTTCAAAAACAACTTTGAAAGTTGGATGATAGGGGTCTTCTGGTAGGTTTAGTGGGTGCACTTTGATCAAAGGTATTCTACTCTGATCGGAGACGAAACATAAATCGAGCGTTTGATTTAGCGAATTAGGAACGTGGTTGACCTGCAGCAGTGAAATGTCATGCAGGTCATCCATAAGTTCATGTTGTTGTGAGGGCATCAGGCAATTTGTCTCATCACTTTGTGTCCAACTACACTCAGGTATATTAAAGTCGCCAAGGACTATGAGATGATCTTTGTTAGATAACAAATTGAAGACATACTTTATTGCAAGCAAGTGTTGAGTTCCGACGAAGGTGGGATGTACGAGCAGGTTATATAAACCTGGAAACCGGGAAGGTGTAATTTTAAACAAGTGAATTCAATATCATTGAATCTCCAGATGTACGTGTTCTGAATTTACCGCAATTAGAACACCGCCGCTCTGCCGATCAAACCTAGCCATGTCTGTCTGTCTGTATTAACGCCTGATTCTCAGCTATTAAAAAGGCTAGGGACTCCAAGTTTGATTCGTGTATATCCTGTAAAAGATTAAATATATTAAATGCTGAAGGTTGAGTTATATTGCGTGATATATTAGGTTTATTATTTATAAGAATTATTGGAGGAAGAATTTTAAATTGATTAATTTTTCCTTACACAGATTCGTGTATATCCTAGGCAGTAAACGTAATTTTCAAATTTCGGATAACACACCCAACGCTGCTGTCAGCCATATGCGTTTTCGATCTTTTTAATGCGAAAATGGTTATGTGTGAGTATGAGATCGAAATAGAAACTTAGCCGCACAGCCAATAGTTGAGGCGATAGTCAAATGTGTTGAGCAGCCGGGCATCAAGTAAAAGAGATGAAGGTTCAATGTTTTTATGTTTCTTTATTTATTTTTATACCCTTGCACACTGGGCCAGATTCCCCATTTTTGGCATAAAGTCAAATGCGAAATTGCCTTGTGTTTGGCCGGTTTGGCCAACAAAATTATACACAAAAATTTGTGAAAACAGTATGTGACAAGCGAAACACCTATAGTGTTTCTGTTCTTCTGGGCTACAGTTGTGACCATAGCAACCTTCCAAAGAGAATTCACAATTATGCACGGTGGTTTTGGATTAGTTTAGTTTAATTTCATTTAAAAATATATATACATTTTCAATTGTATATAAATACATACGAAATAACCTTTGTCACTTCTTCGATTTATTGTGTTAGCCTCCTATGGGCCTGCCGCCACTTTGCGAAACCTTGTTAATAATATCGTCTTACAAATATGTTACGATTTATAATAACTGCGATTTGCCCGAGAACACATGACAAACTGGAGCTCGCATGTTCCATAGAAAGATATGGCTCCCCACACCATAACACCACCTGCACAAGTGTGATGACGGCTTAAAAAACATTTTTCCTTTCTTTTATCTTGGAAATAGTAGTTATAGCCATCCGGTCCATCGAGGTTGAACTTCTTTTCATCGGAGAAAACCACCGTCTTCCCGTTCCTTGTTCCACGTCATGTTCATCATGGCAATTGCAGTCGTGCTTCCTTACGAGCATCATTGAGAGGTGGTTTTTTTTTAATTTTTAATCTCTTCAAGTATTTGGAACTTTGAATAATTCATTTTACCGTGGCCACACTAGCATTTACACCGCATTTTTCCTTAATTTTTCCTGCAGAAAGGTGAGAATTTGAGGCAGTTCGTAGAATAAGTCGCATCTCTGATGGTGTTGTTGCATATTTTTTTTCCTCCTTTCATTTTTTTTCCATAGTCGGCGTCATTACGGAGGAAATTACACACAACGTTTTGACTTCGACCGATTTTCTTGGCTATTACACAGTGTTTTAAGCCAGATTCAATATAGCCTTTGATTTGATCCTTTTCAAAATCGGATAAAGGTTTTTCGCGGCCCATTTCAGAAAAAAATGATAAAAGATGATTTAAATTTTAGAATACAAAAGAATTCAACTCTTTTTAATCACGCGGTCAAACAAAAAGTGAAGTCAAAAGTGCAAAACCTATTCAGTTGAGCCAAAAAAAATGAAGATTTTTTGTTATGTTTTTGAAAAAAAAAAAATAAAAATGATATAAAAACAAAACTAAGAGAGAAACTTTGCTATTTAACAAACAACTGATCTATTCATACATACAAATTTATTTTGCTTAAATCGGACTGCATATAACTAAGTTACAACGTTTCAAACCTAAACAAATAGTCAAACCTATTCAGTTGACCGGCACTGTATATGTTAAAATCATCAATAGTTACACATTTAAATAAATAATATGTTAATTCTAATTCAATCAAAACCGATAGTTGCCAGAGATTTATGGCAGTAAATCGATAAAAATACCAAATACATATCGGCTATCGGCGGAGTTATGTCGCTATGAAAACGACATAAGTCCGCGCGGAGTTATGTCGCTTTTAGCTTGGCGGACTTATATCGTTTCCAGAACGACATAGCTCCGCGCGGACCTCTGACGCTATGAAAACGACATAGCTCCGCTGAGCTGAAAACGACATAGCTCCGCCAAAAATTTGTACTGGGCGGAAATATGTCGGCGGAGATATGACGCTATGCCATTTTAATTGTTTTTTATGTTTTGTTGTATTTTATGTTTGTTTACATTTATATTTATTAATCATATACATTTTTAAATTATTTCCGATTTATTTATATTTATCTAATTACTAATACATATTAATTGTTTCATTTTGCCTTTTAAGATGTTTTGCATGCTGTACTTATGCGTGCATGTATACAATACAAACATGCGTGTGAGGCAATACAGTCGACGCTGGAGTGTGTGTGTAACGAATCTTAGCACGCGCCAAAAATGCACAAATCTCTCTCTCGTTCTAACTTATGCTATCGACTCTTGTCTATTCTGCTTGCTTTGTCCCTTCAGTACTTTTTTATGGTTTACTTTAAATATATTTGCACACTGCAAATCCATGGCCTCTTACAGTCACCACGTGACTGTAGCCTTTCCGACTTGTTATTTCTAATGCTTCATAACTTGATTTTGAACCTTATCTAATTGACAGAAAAGATAACAAACCACCTTATCGAATACCTAAATATTATAGTTATCTACGTGTACATTGTATCTCGACAGTAAGATACCCTTCTCCCAATTTTCTAAATCCTTAACAAACGTATAACCACACTCAACCTAAGGAAGTCACCAAAGAGCATCCTAGCGATAATTATTCTATTGCTGATCAGCTCAAGAAAGAAGTGCGTTTGCTCTGTTGGATAATGACAAATCCTACCAACCACAAGAAGAAAGCTCGCCACGTAAAGCGAACTTGGGGTAAACGTTGTAACATTCTGCTTTTCATGAGCTCAGAGGCAGACGACGAACTGCCCACAGTGAAATTGGATGTAGGCGAGGGGCGACAGAATCTATGGCGCAAAGTGAAAGAGGCGTTCAAGTATGTTTACAAGCATCACTTCGAAGATGCAGATTGGTTCTATAAAGCAGACGACGACACCTACGCTGTAATCGAAAATCTTCGCTACATGCTGTACCCCTACCACCCCTACACGCCCGTGCACTTTGGTTTCAAATTCAAGCCCTTCGTTAAGCAGGGTTACATGTCGGGTGGATCGGGATATGTGCTCAGTAAGGAGGCACTGCGTCGCTTTGTAGTTGAGGGCATTCCCAATCCCAACATTTGTCTGCCTGGAACCGTTATTAACGAAGACATAGAAATAGGAAAGTGCATGGAGAACTTGAATGTGACTGCAGGCGATTCTCGGGACTCCAATGGACGTGGTCGCATGTTTCCCTTTGTGCCGGAACACCATCTTATACCGAATCAAGACAAGGACTTTTGGTATTGGAAATATATTTTCTACCGAACAGATGATGTAAGATTGAAAACAATGGAATTACAAGGGCGGCTTTTTATAAAAGTTAGTTTATTTTAGGGTCTTGATTGCTGCTCTGATAACGCCATTTCTTTTCACTATGTTGAACCCAAACTAATGTACGTCATGGATTATTTGATATACCACCTCAAGCCCTTCGGCTTATTGGCAACATCTGATCGTTTGCCTAAGAAGTTAGGCATCGATGAGTTTCTCCCGACACCAAATGAGGCTTTAGGAACTGCCGCCAGCAATGAGGACTCCATGGATGATGAGGATCTATTCGTCAAAATTTTAACAAATTCAACTGAGACCTCAAACAACAATGTTATAATGGCAGAGGGGGGTGAGGAATGAATAAATTTGCATGAGTCAGAACGGATACAATCGCTAAACTACCGAAATAATGGAACTGATTGTTGACCGTTCTATTAATTGCGTCACCGCACTCTGTTGATTATATATGCAATTGAATTTAAAATTGTATTTATATAGGTTGTCAAATTGACTGACCTCTTTCAGCATACAAGCGCTCTCAATTACAATTTACATAAATATGTGATATTTTGTGCAATCTGTTCTGCCGGAAACAAGTAAGAAATGCTTTTAGCAAGCGCACTATACTCTAAAATATCCAATACCATTGCACTTGAAATTAATTTTCTATTTACTAATAATTCGGGCAATAAAAATCTCCGACCCTCTATTTATTATATACTTATTAATGTATGTATACCCTTATGTATACATATATAATTATTATAATTATATTTTATTATGTGTATTCGAAGAGAGCATTAACAGGCATGTGGAATGTCTAAGTTCTTAGTTATAATTAAAGTTATAATTAAAACATAACGAGCCGGATATCGCCATAAAACTCATCACATTTTAATTTAGTATTACTAGGTTTTGATTCAAGAAATAATATAGGTTCTATAAAAATTGCCTTGGTTAACAAAATTTAAACAAATAACCAATCGATTAGCTATTAAAAAAGCTTGAGACCCAAAATTTGGTATGGAAGTTCCTATATATAATAGGCAGATAAAGTTTATTTCAAATGTTTGATGCCACGCCCACCGCCCCCGCAAATCGGTAATTTACGATTATTAAGCAAAGTATTAAACTTAGAACTTAGTTCTGCTTTGGTATGTATAATGTTAAATACCATATGAACATATTCTACAAATTACAATCCGATCGGATCAATAACACAGAAGTTATTCAACTACACGTTTTCAGTACAAATGTACGTGCAGCAGCCGGCACGCTGCTTTGCCGACGCTGTGTGAGTGCGAGCGAGTAAGCTATATGTATTAGAAGTATTTGTGCAGAATTCTCTATTTGAAATTATGAGTGTGGTTTCACGTTTGTAACAGATTTAGAAAATTGGGAGAAGGGTATCTTACAGTCGAGCCACTTGTTTTTTTTAGTTTATTGATCTCCTTCCGCCTGAATATAACGTTTTGCACGTTGAAGAAGGTTATCGAATAACTTTTATAGGTAATTTGTCGGTATAGCGTTGAGGATGGCGGTCGTCGCCCTATTTTTTCAGCCTCGGCTCCTCTGAAGACTACCACTTCGCACTTTGACGCTTGGTTTCGAGCTCATATTCAAAGCACTATGCTTTGTCACCAGTCACAATCGGATACAAAAAGTTTGGGTCCACTTTGGTTTCTTTAATGATGTCCCTTGAATGTTGAGTTCTGAGGTCTTTTTCGTCTTAGTTCAAAGTGCGCGGGACAAATCGAGCACAAACCTTTCTGAGGCCCAAATTTTCTGACAAAATACAATAAATCGACGCTGCGGATATTGATAATTCCAATTCTATATATTTAAGCGATGATTTCGGCTATTTATTTAATTCACGCACAATTTCCATGTTTTTTTTTTCGTTCACAACATCTTTTGGCCAGCGCGAACGTTCGTTGTCTTCCAAGCCCTCCCGTACCTCTTGAAAACGTTTAATCCACTCGTGAATACGGCTACGGGATAGACAATCATCGCCATAAACTTATTTCATCATTTGATGAAAGTTTTACCAAGTTTAAAACAAAACTTAATGTTGGAAGTTAACTTAATTTTCCGACCGACACTACAAATGTAATGCCACATTTATTTATTTTATTTAACGTCAATAAAGAGCAGTCGACTCAAAGATTAAAAAAAGAAAAAAATATTTCAAATATAAATTTAAATTAAAAACAAGAAAGCAAGGCTACCTTCGGTTTGCCGAAGCTTTTATACCCTTGCAGTTATACTTAATATAAACAAGTCGGAAAGGCTACAGTCACGCGTTGACTGTAAGAGGCCATGAATTTTCAGTGTACATATATATTTAAAGTAAACCATAAAAAAGTAGTGAAGGGACAAAGCAAGCAGAATAGACAAGAGTCGATGGCATAAGTTAGAACGAGAGAGAGATATGTGAATTTTTGGCGCGAGTTAAGATTCATTACGCACACACACACCAGCGTCAACTGCTTCTTCTTTAATTTAGACGTCCGTTAAAAATGCACGGACCTGCCTCACGTTTTGTGTATTGCCTCACACGCATATACATATGTACATATGTATGCATGTGTGAGCTTCGCATGCATGTATTGTATGCTTGCACGCATAAGTACAGCATGCAAAACATCTTAAAAGGCAAAATTTAACACTTAATATAATATTGATTAGATAAATATTAATAAATGGGAAAAATGGATATGCTTTATAAATATAAATGTAAACAAATATAAAATACAACAAAACATAAAAAATGAAAATAGGTAAATTCTCTTTTCGCCGTGGGGAATCGAACCCAGGCCGTTTGCATAGGAGTCCGTCATCCAAACAACTAGACCACCGTCGCTGCGCTCCGCTCACGCTAAATTTGCATATTTAGACCATTAGGTCAAATGTGTCATATTGTCTTGTACAACAATAACACTTCTATTGGATTGAATGAGATTATTTGTTGAAATTTGATAAATGAAATTTTATAATGTTGAAAAAAACAACTTTAAGAAGCGAAAAAAAAGTAATTAAATCTCAGCCGCCCCTTCTGAGGGTTGAACCTCTATATCTTCTTTGTTCGATTGCCTGCTGCTCAACACATTTGACTATCGCCGCAACTATAGGCTGTGCGGCTAAGTTACTAATTCGATCTCATATACTCACATAACCATTTTCGCATTTAAAAGATCGAAAAGGCACATGGCTGGCAGCAGCTTGCAGGCACGGCATCACAAATCAATAAAGAACGTTAACTTACGTAACTTCTATGTCTATTATCCGATCGGGTTGTAATGTATAGAATAAGTTCACAACGTATTTATCTAGATGTATGCCAAAGCTGAAAGTTAAGACTTCAATACTTTGCTTAATAATCGCATATTTAAAATTAATTTCTGATTTACGGGGGCGGTGGGCGTGGTAACCAAAATTTGAAAATGACGTTTACTGCCTAGGATATACAGGAATCTTTCTGCCAAATTTGGAGTCTCTAGCTTTCTTAATAGCTGAGAACCGTTGTCTCATACAGACGGACAGACAGACATGGCTAGATCGAGTCGGCTAGTGATCCTGAGTAAGAATATATATAGTTTATGGGGTCGCAGATGTCTCCTTCTGCCCTTTACGCACATTCCGACAAACCTAATAGACCATGTATTTTTTTAAAATCCATGGCCTAAAAATAAATTTGAATTGCTGCTGGTTTCTGTTTGAAGGTACCTTCATTGGGCCGATCGTTGATCGTTATAAGTTATAAATTTTCGACTAAGATTTGGATGTGATAGCTATATCTTGAAAAACAACAAAAATCGGCCGATAGCTTCTATGACAGCTATACGATGTATCGCTCCGATCTGGCTCGTTCCGACTTATTTACAGCGTGCAGCAATAAGAAGCTTGTGTGCCAAATTTCATGAAGATAGCTCAAAAACTGAGAGACTAGTTTGCGTTGCAACAGACAGACAGACGGACGGACAGACGGACATCGATTTTTCGACTCCTCTGTTGATGCCGATTCAGAATATATATACATTATATGTGCGGAGATGTGTCCTATTATATATTATTAATTAAAATTTATTATTTTTTTTAAATTATAATTAATTAAATTATTATTATACCCTTCGACCATTGCAAATGGTCAATATATTCTTGCTCAGGATTACTAGCCGAGTCGATTGAGCCATGTCCGTCTGTCTGTCCGTCTGTTTGTTTGAGACAACAGATCTCAGCTATTAAAAGAGTAAGAGACACCAAATTTGGCATGGAGGTGCCTATGTATCCCAAGCAGATGAAGTTTATTTCAAATGTTTGATGCCACGTCCACCGGCCCCGCAAATCGGTAATTTGTGATTATTAAGCAAACTATTGAACTCATAACATTCTGATTTGGTACACATAACTACTATCCGATTACTATCCGATCGGACCAATAACACAGAAGTTATTCAAGTCAACGTTTTCAGTACAAATGTACGAGCAGCAGCCTGAGCGCTGCTACTAGCAGTTGACGTCGACGTCGTAACGCGTCGCTTCACTCGCTTGTGTGGGTGAGCCATATCTAGTAGAATTATTTGTGCAGAATACTCTGCTTAAAATTATGGTTACACGTTTGTTAAAATTGGGAGAAGGGTATCTTACTGTCGGGCGCGCTCGACTGTAGCCTATCGACTTATTAAGACTGGATACTTCTTTAGTAAACCATGGGGGTTTACTTGAATGCCTCGGATAAGAAAGAGACACACAAATGTCAAAAAAGTTATTTAATGTATTATAAAATAAATTAAGAGCCATATCCATATTATAACATTTATAAACAAGTGGGTAGGGCTACAGTCGAACGCCCGACAGTAGGATACCCTTCTCCCAATTTTTAAAATCCGTTACAAACGTGTAACCACACTCATAATTTCAAACAGAAATTTTGCACAAATACTTCTACTACATATAGCTTTCTCGCTCATACTCACACAGCGACGCACGTTAAGAGTGACGTCGACGTCGGCGTCAACTAATGAAAGCAGCGCGCAGGCGGCTGCTCGTATATTTTGTACTGAAAACGTTGACTTGAATAACTTCTGTGTTATTGGTCCGATCGGATTGTAATTTGGAGAATATGTTCATATGGCATTTAGCATTATACATACCAAAGCAGAACTTTATAAGTTTAATAGTTTGCTTAATAATCGTAAATTACCGATTTGCGGGGGCGGTGGGCGTGGCATCAAACATTTGAAATAAACTTTGTCTGCTTGGGAAATATAGGAATCTCCATGCCAAATTTGGAGTCTCTAGCTCTTTTAATAGCTGAGATCCGTTGTCTCAAACAAACAGACGGACAGCCGGACAGACGGACAGACGGACAGACAGACGGACATGTCTCAATCGACTCGGCTAGTGATCCTGAGCAAGAATATATATACTTTATGGGGTCTGCCACGCCTCCTTATGCCTGTTACATACATTGCACAAAGTTAGTATACCCTTTTTTGACCATTTTCAATGGTCGAAGGGTATAAAAATAGACCAGTCATAATTTGAAATTAAATGATTAATTTTAGCAAAATCAGCTTTACGCAAACAACGTTCTCGCTTACACGGCGTGACTTTTTAATCCAATACAGTTGAACCAGTTTCAAAAACAACTTTGAAAGTTGGATGATAGGGGTCTTCTGGTAGGTTTAGTGGGTGCACTTTGATCAAAGGTATTCTACTCTGATCGGAGACGAAACATAAATCGAGCGTTTGATTTAGCGAATTAGGAACGTGGTTGACCTGCAGCAGTGAAATGTCATGCAGGTCATCCATAAGTTCATGTTGTTGTGAGGGCATCAGGCAATTTGTCTCATCACTTTGTGTCCAACTACACTCAGGTATATTAAAGTCGCCAAGGACTATGAGATGATCTTTGTTAGATAACAAATTGAAGACATACTTTATTGCAAGCAAGTGTTGAGTTCCGACGAAGGTGGGATGTACGAGCAGGTTATATAAACCTGGAAACCGGGAAGGTGTAATTTTAAACAAGTGAATTCAATATCATTGAATCTCCAGATGTACGTGTTCTGAATTTACCGCAATTAGAACACCGCCGCTCTGCCGATCAAACCTAGCCATGTCTGTCTGTCTGTATTAACGCCTGATTCTCAGCTATTAAAAAGGCTAGGGACTCCAAGTTTGATTCGTGTATATCCTGTAAAAGATTAAATATATTAAATGCTGAAGGTTGAGTTATATTGCGTGATATATTAGGTTTATTATTTATAAGAATTATTGGAGGAAGAATTTTAAATTGATTAATTTTTCCTTACACAGATTCGTGTATATCCTAGGCAGTAAACGTAATTTTCAAATTTCGGATAACACACCCAACGCTGCTGTCAGCCATATGCGTTTTCGATCTTTTTAATGCGAAAATGGTTATGTGTGAGTATGAGATCGAAATAGAAACTTAGCCGCACAGCCAATAGTTGAGGCGATAGTCAAATGTGTTGAGCAGCCGGGCATCAAGTAAAAGAGATGAAGGTTCAATGTTTTTATGTTTCTTTATTTATTTTTATACCCTTGCACACTGGGCCAGATTCCCCATTTTTGGCATAAAGTCAAATGCGAAATTGCCTTGTGTTTGGCCGGTTTGGCCAACAAAATTATACACAAAAATTTGTGAAAACAGTATGTGACAAGCGAAACACCTATAGTGTTTCTGTTCTTCTGGGCTACAGTTGTGACCATAGCAACCTTCCAAAGAGAATTCACAATTATGCACGGTGGTTTTGGATTAGTTTAGTTTAATTTCATTTAAAAATATATATACATTTTCAATTGTATATAAATACATACGAAATAACCTTTGTCACTTCTTCGATTTATTGTGTTAGCCTCCTATGGGCCTGCCGCCACTTTGCGAAACCTTGTTAATAATATCGTCTTACAAATATGTTACGATTTATAATAACTGCGATTTGCCCGAGAACACATGACAAACTGGAGCTCGCATGTTCCATAGAAAGATATGGCTCCCCACACCATAACACCACCTGCACAAGTGTGATGACGGCTTAAAAAACATTTTTCCTTTCTTTTATCTTGGAAATAGTAGTTATAGCCATCCGGTCCATCGAGGTTGAACTTCTTTTCATCGGAGAAAACCACCGTCTTCCCGTTCCTTGTTCCACGTCATGTTCATCATGGCAATTGCAGTCGTGCTTCCTTACGAGCATCATTGAGAGGTGGTTTTTTTTAATTTTTAATCTCTTCAAGTATTTGGAACTTTGAATAATTCATTTTACCGTGGCCACACTAGCATTTACACCGCATTTTTCCTTAATTTTTCCTGCAGAAAGGTGAGAATTTGAGGCAGTTCGTAGAATAAGTCGCATCTCTGATGGTGTTGTTGCATATTTTTTTCCTCCTTTCATTTTTTTTCCATAGTCGGCGTCATTACGGAGGAAATTACACACAACGTTTTGACTTCGACCGATTTTCTTGGCTATTACACAGTGTTTTAAGCCAGATTCAATATAGCCTTTGATTTGATCCTTTTCAAAATCGGATAAAGGTTTTTCGCGGCCCATTTCAGAAAAAAATGATAAAAGATGATTTAAATTTTAGAATACAAAAGAATTCAACTCTTTTTAATCACGCGGTCAAACAAAAAGTGAAGTCAAAAGTGCAAAACCTATTCAGTTGAGCCAAAAAAATGAAGATTTTTTGTTATGTTTTTGAAAAAAAAAAAATAAAAATGATATAAAAACAAAACTAAGAGAGAAACTTTGCTATTTAACAAACAACTGATCTATTCATACATACAAATTTATTTTGCTTAAATCGGACTGCATATAACTAAGTTACAACGTTTCAAACCTAAACAAATAGTCAAACCTATTCAGTTGACCGGCACTGTATATGTTAAAATCATCAATAGTTACACATTTAAATAAATAATATGTTAATTCTAATTCAATCAAAACCGATAGTTGCCAGAGATTTATGGCAGTAAATCGATAAAAATACCAAATACATATCGGCTATCGGCGGAGTTATGTCGCTATGAAAACGACATAAGTCCGCGCGGAGTTATGTCGCTTTTAGCTTGGCGGACTTATATCGTTTCCAGAACGACATAGCTCCGCGCGGACCTCTGACGCTATGAAAACGACATAGCTCCGCTGAGCTGAAAACGACATAGCTCCGCCAAAAATTTGTACTGGGCGGAAATATGTCGGCGGAGATATGACGCTATGCCATTTTAATTGTTTTTTATGTTTTGTTGTATTTTATGTTTGTTTACATTTATATTTATTAATCATATACATTTTTAAATTATTTCCGATTTATTTATATTTATCTAATTACTAATACATATTAATTGTTTCATTTTGCCTTTTAAGATGTTTTGCATGCTGTACTTATGCGTGCATGTATACAATACAAACATGCGTGTGAGGCAATACAGTCGACGCTGGAGTGTGTGTGTAACGAATCTTAGCACGCGCCAAAAATGCACAAATCTCTCTCTCGTTCTAACTTATGCTATCGACTCTTGTCTATTCTGCTTGCTTTGTCCCTTCAGTACTTTTTTATGGTTTACTTTAAATATATTTGCACACTGCAAATCCATGGCCTCTTACAGTCACCACGTGACTGTAGCCTTTCCGACTTGTTATTTCTAATGCTTCATAACTTGATTTTGAACCTTATCTAATTGACAGAAAAGATAACAAACCACCTTATCGAATACCTAAATATTATAGTTATCTACGTGTACATTGTATCTCGACAGTAAGATACCCTTCTCCCAATTTTCTAAATCCTTAACAAACGTATAACCACACTCAAATTTTTTACAGAGAATTCGGCACAAATACTTCTACTACATATAGCTTACTCGCTCGCCCTTACACAGCTAGTAAGTCGATACGACGCAATGTCGACGTCGACGTCAACTGCTCAAAGCAGCGCGCAGGCTGCCGAACATTTGTACTGAAAACGTTGACTTGAATAACTCTTGTGCCATTGGTCCGATCGGATTGTATTTGAAGGGTATGTTCATATATCATTAAGCTTTATATTTACCGAAGAACGTTATGACTTTAATATTTTTCTTAATAATCGCAAATAATCGATTTCCGGGGGAGGTGGGCTTGGCATCAAACATTAGTATAGGAACCTCCATACCAAATTTGGTGTCTCTAGCTTTATTAATAGCTGAGATATGTTGTCTCATACAGACAGCAGACGGTCATGGCTCAATCGACTCGGCTAGTGATCCTGAGCATGAATATATTTACTTTATGGGGTCTTTCACGCCTCCTTATGCCTGTTACATACATTGCACAAAGTTAGTATACCCTTTTTTGACCATTTTCAATGGTCGAAGGGTAAAAAAATAAATGACTCATTTATAATGATAATTTATTGAAAATTGTATAGTTCTGACCTCAGAACCACTAAAAAATTTAATGAATAGAAACCAGTTTTAAGTTCTATGCCCCTTCAAGAATAGATTAGTCATTTAAAGATGAAATGTGCAAACAACAGAAAATACAAGAAAGCAAGGCTACCTTTGGCTTGCCGAAGGTTTTATACCCTTGCATTTGTACACAGCTATATGTAATAGTACTCAGATTTTCAGTTATTAAAAAGGAAAAACTAAAGGCGGGTTACTATATAACATTAAAAAGTATTGATAATGTGCGGTATTTCCAAAAACAATAAAAATTCTAATATTTTAGAATTTTCTGCTCATATTAATTTAGGATTTCGAAACTAAATGCAAACTGATGTGGTCTATACTGACTTCAGTAAAGCATTTGACTCCGTACATCATAATCTCTTAATTCATAAGTTATATTTTATTGGTTCATTATTTAACTAACAGGTCATAACGAGTTATTTTTAAAGACTGCCTTCCTAAGCCGATCATAGTTACTTGTGGTGTTCCTAATGGCAGCCACCTTGGACCTTCGCTCGTTCACTATAACATTCTTCGGTATGCTGATGATGTGCAACTCTGGTTGACACACAGTGATCCTGTAAATAACCTTCTTCAAACAGATATTAATTTGATTTTTGGTTGGTGCAGCTATAATCTGCTGCTTCTTAACTGTTTGAAGTGCAAAGATATATATTCTTCGTTAATTTTGAATTTTTATACCCGCTACTCATAGAGTTGAAGGGTATTATAACTTTGTTCAAACCGAAAATGTATGTAACAGGCAGAAGGAGAAATCTCCTTCCCCATAAAGTATATATATTCTTGATCAGTATCAATAGCCGAGTCGATATAGCCATGTCCGTCTGTCTGACCGTCCGTCCGTGTGAGTCACAGGATCTCAGCTATTATAAAAGCTAGAACTTCCAAATTTGGTGACAAAATGTGTTATAACTGCAGGCTGATCAAGGTCATTTTGGATTTTTGCCACGCCTCCTCCCCCCTATAAATTGAAAAAAATTGACTACAGCCACTATATTAGCTCTAGAGCAACAGTTTTTAATATACATTATAAATACCATATTGCGGGCGTTTCGTGACTTTCAGTATGATTGGACTATGTATATGACTATAGGACCATGTGACCACGTGTTTTGTCTGTTTTATTATGTTAGATATGCAAAATATGTAGGTTCAACTCCGGCGGCAAGCACTTTTTTTTCAATTATATGTACTAAAGTTATTTGCACTGATATTTATTGCAATTTATTATAAAAGATGCAGTGGCTGAGTGGATGTGGTCGTTGACTGTGAAGCGAAAGGGTACGGGTTCGAATCCTACTCGGTCCGATTCTATAGTGGGTTTTATGAAATTTACTTTTTTCAAGTACTTAAAATATTTTAGGTTTAGTATTAAATGCGTTTGATTAAAAAGAATTTTATGGGAAGTGAGTTGGTATATTAGTTTTTGTCCTGTACGTCAAGCTGAATGGTCTCATAAGGCAACTTTGCCGGTCCAAATAATAATGTGCTAATGGCGGAGTGGTTATAGTTGCAAACTGCATATTATAAGCTTTTTGAGATCCATGGTTTAAATCCCCCTCAGGGGCACAAAATTTTTTTTTTGTTTTTCTTCAGTTCTTACTTTTTTAGCATTATGCTACATCTTCTTTAAAAATCGATGATAACGATAAGGCGAGTTAGAAAAACAAATTTTTAGTGGGTATACCACAGTCGCTCGAATGTAGCCTTTCCGACTTGTTTTTTACAAAATTAAATTTTGAAATCAAAGTTATAAAATTTTATTACCATTGAAAATGGTCAAAAAGGGTATAAAATATATTATTCCTGCTCAGGATCACTAGCCGAGTCGATTGAACCAGCTAGAGACACCAAATTTGGTATGAAGGTTCCTATATATCATAGGCAGATCAAGTTTATGTTAAATGATGATAATTTCAAACAGATAATTCTGCACAAATACTTCTGCTACATATAGCTTCGCACTCACACATCAACGCGCGTAAAGAGTAAAGCGACACGACGCAACGTCGACGTCAACTGCACAAAGTAGCGCGCAGGCTGCTGCTCGTAACGTACATTTGACTTGAATAACTAAACTTGATCACCCTGCAGTAATAACATATATTGTCACCAAAATTCTAGCTCTAATAATAGCTGAGATCCAGGTGTTCACACGGACAGACAGACAGACGGACGAACGGACATGGCTATATCGACTCGGCTCTTGATACTGATCAAGACAAGACAACTGCAATCAGGAATTCTCGCAGAAGAATTCGATGCAGTATTAAGTCCAAACACAACAAAGAGACAAGCTTGGTCTCACCTTGGGTTTCACCTCGGCACCACTATAATTCCCAACGAGTTCTAGCAGTGTGGAGATGAAACTGTCCTCGATCACCAAGTTAGTTAGCGAATAATGCTGATGATCGAAATTGGCTACTTCGTGAAACAATTGTACATTCAAGACCGCTCCTTGTCTTTTGACAAGTGTTCTTGTTGTGTTTGGCAAAAATATCGACTAGTTAAGCTATGATGCAGAAATCGAACCGATATTGACCTTGAGTCAGCTAAAATGTTATTAGCAAATGCAGGTCGTAAGCCACGCTTATGATCAAGAATATATCTACTTTATGAGGTCGGATATGTCTCCTTCTGCCTGTTACATACATTTTCGGTTGGAACACAGTTTTAATTCCCTTCTACTCTATGAGTAGCGGGTATAAAAATGACTGGTAGTATCTAGAATTTTTGTAGACCCCACAAGTGCAAACATACATGCATAGCAAATTACTTACATGATATTTATATATATATATATATATATATATATATATATATATATATATATATATATATATATATATATATATATATATATATATATACATATTTATTTTTGTCAGAAGTTTTTAACGCATCTTTGGAGTCACCTGCGACCCCATAAACTATACGAGTTTACATTCTGAATCAGCATCGACAAGGGAGTTCATATAGCTTTGTCCACCTGTCCGTGCGTCCGTCCGTATTGCAACGGGATATAGTTTCTCAGTTTTATAGCTGTCTAAATGAAACTTGGTAGACATTTTTCTTATACTGCAGGCTGTATTTAAGTAGGAACAAGCCAGATCGGATCAGATAACTGCTATACAACCTACCGGCCGATTTTTGTTAGTTTTCAAGATTGCATGTATCATTAATTAATATATTATGACTGCAAATTTCATACGAATCGGACCATTATATCGGATAAAAATTTTGGTTTGCATGGAAATACATACTCTTCAATCATTTATTTGTTGAAAATTGTTTACAGACGACAACCTTAATACTTCATTAAATATAGACTAATTATAGATTTGCAAGGGTGGTAGGCCTTAAAATTGGCAAACATGACTCGGAGTTGAAAACATACATGAATAAATTCAACCAATTTATGAACTTATGTTTGTTATCAGGCCAAACAGGAAACTGAGCATGGTCACCTTTATCAAAGCATATTTTTATCATTCCACACATCCGTCGTTACATTATGTTCTTGATTAGTACTTAATCAGAAGTATACGCTACAGATAAGCCTAGTGTGGGCTTTATGTAATTTAAGCGAACACATCTTAATCAAAATTTTTTTCTATTTAGTCGCAATTGCTACAGTCATGCGGTGACTGTAAGAGGCATTGGATTTTCAGTTTATTTTAATATATTCAATATATATCAAAATATAATTTTTAATAAACTAAAAAACTAACTAACTAACAAGTGGATATGGCTACAGTCGAGCGCTCGACAGTAAGATACCCTTCTCCCAATTTTTAAAATCCGTTACGAACGTGCAACCACGCTCATAATTTCAAACAGAAATTTTGCACAAATACTTCTTCTACATATAGCTTTCTCGCTCACACTCACACATCGACGCACGTTAAGAGTGACGTCGACGTCAACTACTGAAAACAGCGCGCAGGCTGCTGCTAGTACATTTGTATTGAAAACGTTGACTAGAATAACTCCTGTGTTATTGATCCGATCGGATTTTAATTTTGAGAATATGTTCATATTGCATTCAGCTTTATAGATACCAAAGCAGAACTTTATAATTTGAATACTTTGCTTAATAATCAGAAATTACCGATTTGCGGGGGCGGTGAGCGTGGCATCAAACATTTGAAATAAACTTCATCTGCTTGGGAAATATGGGAACCTCCATACCAAATTTCGTGTCTCTAGCTCTTTTAATAGCTGAGATCCGTTGTCTCAAACAGATAGACGGACAGCCGGACAGACAGACGGACATGGCTCAATCGACTCGGCTAGTGATCCTGTGCAAGAATATATATATACTTTATGGGGTCTGCCACGCCTCCTTATGCCTGCTACATACATTTCACAAAGTTAGTATACCCTTTTTTGACCATTTTCAATGGTCGAAGGGTATAAATATAATAACGAAAAAAATAGTATTAAATCTGAACCTCTTTACTTACTTATCGCTCAACATTCGACTGTCTTACACACTGGACTACCGTACCATCTGCAAGCCCATAGGCAAATTTGCTATGTCAATCACGCAACCACGAATAACAATTTGAGAATTTTGCGTAAGCGATTGATTTAGACATAAGCCATGTCTGTCATGCATAATACACACTTTACGTATTACATGTAAACATACATTTAACCAAACTATTAAAAATGGTTAAAGAGGTGTATAGTAACTTTGTGAAATGTATGTAACAGACATAAGGAGGGTGTCAGACCCCATAAAGTATATATATATTCTTGCACAGGATCACTAGCCGAGTCGATTGAGACATGTCCGTTAACAACAACTTAACTTCACGACTCTACCGACAACTCTTTCTCTTGCAACTTCTTGACTTCCACTCTTTGATTATTCTCTACTGCAACTCTGCTTCTATCGATAGGCTCCTGCAGCGTTGCCACCCGTAGTACCCTCACGCTGCCATAACCTTTATTGTTTACATATATAAATACATATGCACAGTAGAATCCGGTTATAGCGACTTTTAAAGACCGACGATTTTACGTCGTTTTACCCGGTAGTCGCACTAACAGGAAGGTGAAATATACATTTTTTTTTTTTTTTTTTTTTATGGAAGCCATGTTCGTAATATGTTTTGATAGAAAACAAAATAATTTTTAATCAAACAAAAAATTTGACTCAGTTCTTGTGTGGCTCACGCAGAATTCTCTTGCCAGAGTACCGTTGCGCTCACCGGCTTCAAAGCGCCGAATAATTTGAATTTTTTCTTAATCAGTATCAACAGCCGAGTCGATATAGCCATGTCCGTCCGTGTGAACACCTGGATCTCAGCTATTATAAGAGCTAGGGATACCAAATTTTGTGACAATATGTGTTATTACTGCACGCTTATCAAGTTTATTTTAGTTTTTTGCCATGCTTCCACCCGCCCCTATAAATTGAAAAAAATGGACTACAGCTGCAATATTTGCTCTACTGCAACAGCTTTTATATACATTATAAATTCCATATTGCGGACGTTTCGTGAAAATTTCAGTAAGATTGGACTATAAACATGGAAGATATTAAAGAAATAGTAGTGCCACGTGACCACGTGTTTTGTCTGTTTTATTATGTTATTTATGCAAAATATGCAGGTGGCAAGCACTTTTTTTTCAATTATATGTACTAAAGTTATTTGCACTGATCATTATTGCAATTTTATAGTACATGCAAAAAAGGTGCAGTGGCTGAGTGGATATGGTCGTTGTCTGTGACACGCAAGGGTATGGGTTTTCGAATCCCATTCGGTGGTCCGGTCCGAGTTTTCTGAAATCTGCTTTTTTTCAAGCATTTAAAATATTTTAAGTTTAGTATTAAATGCATTTGATTAAAAAGTATTTTATGGGAAAAGTGAGTTGGTATTAGTTTTTGTCCTGTACGATAAGCTGAATGGTCTCATAAGGCAACTTTGCCGGTCCAAAAAATTATGTGCTAATAGCGGAGTGGTTGTAGTTGCAGTAAACTGTGCATATTATAAGCTTTTTGAGATCCACGGTTCGAATCCCCTGAGGGGCATACATTTTTTTTGTTTTTTCTTCTGTTCTTATTTTGATTTTTTTTTTTAGCATTATGCTACATCTTCTTTTAAAACCGATGATAATGATAAGGCGAGTTAGAAAAACAAATTTGAGACTGCGAGATGTGTTTTTTCGCAAAGTTGTAGCGGGTATACCACAGTCGGGCGCGCTCGACTGTAGCCTTTCCGACTTGTTTTGTTCAAATATATGTACGAAAGCTATTTGCACTGCTCATTATTGGAATTTTATAGCTTAATGCGTATAAGATGCAGTGGCTGAGTAGATGTAGTCGTTGACTGAGAAGCGAAAGGGTACGGGTTCAAGTGGGTTTAGGTCATGGATTTTAAAAAAATTACATGGTCTATTAGGTTTGTCGGAATGTGCGTAACAGGCAGAAGGGAGACGTCTGCGACCCCCCCATAAAGAAGTATATATATTCTTACTCAGGATCACTAGCCGACTCGATCTAGCCATGTCTGTCTGTCCGTCTGTCTGTCCGCCTGTATGAGACAACGGTTCTCAGCTATTAAGAAAGCTAGAGACTCCAAATTTGGCAGAAATATTTATGTATATCCTAAGAAGTAAACACAATTTTCAAATTTTGGTTACCACGCCCACCGCCCCCGTAAATCAGAAATTAATTTTAAATATGCGATTAATAAGCAAAGTATTGAAGTCTTAACTTTCAGCTTTGGCATAGGCATACATCTAGATAAATACAATACGTTGTGAACTTATCCTATAAATTGCAACCCGATCGGATAATAAACATAGAAGTTAAGCAAGTTAACGGTGTTCTATTGATTTGTGATGCCGTGCCTGCAAGCTGCTGCCAGCCATGTGCGTTTTCGATCTTTATATTTATGGTTATGTGTGTGTATGAGATCAAAATAGTAACTTAGCCGAATAGTTGGTAGTTGCGGCGATAGTCAAATGTGTTGAGCAGCCGACCATGAAGCAAAAAGACGTGGAGGTTCAATCCTTGAGAAAGGCAGGCGGCGGCTTTATAATTTTTTTTTTTCACTTCTAATTAGAAGTTTTTTTTTCATCATAAAATTAAGTTTCATATGTACCATATATGTATATGTGATAATTTCAACAAATTATGTCATTCAATCCAATAGAAGTGTTATTGTTGTACAAGATGACACATTTGAGATAATGGTCCAAGTATGCAATTTTAGCGTGCGCGGAGTGCAGCGACGATGGTCTAGTTGTTCGGATGACGGACTCCTATGCAAACGGCCAGGGTTCGGATCCCCACGGCCACGGCGAAAAAAAAATATACCTATTTTAATTTTTGTATGTTTTGTTGTATTTTATATTTGTTTACATTTATATTTATAAAGCATATACATTTTTGAATTATTTAACATTTATTAATATTTATCTAATCAATTTTATATGAGGTGTTAAATTTTGCCTTTTAAGATGTTTTGCATGCTGTACTTATGCGTGCAAGCATACAATACATGCATGCGAAGCTCACACATGCATACATATGTTTGCATATGCGTGTGAGGCAATACACAAAACGTGAGGCAGGTCAGTGCATTTTTAACAGACGTCTAAATTAAAGAAGTATCAGTTGACGCTGGTGTGTGTGTGCGTAACGAATCTTAGCGCGCGCCAAAAATTCATATATCTATCTCTCCTTCAAACTTATGCTATCTACCCTTGTGTATTCTGCTGGCTTTGTCCCTTAACTATTTATACCCTTCGACCATTGAAAATGGTCAAAAAAGGGTATACTAACTTTGTGCAATGTATGTAACAGGCATAAGGAGGCGTGGCAGACCCCATAAAGTATATATATTCTTGCTCAGGATCACTAGCCGAGTCGATTGAGACATGTCCGTCTGTCTGTCCGTCTGTCCGTCTGTCCGGCTGTCCGTCTGTCTGTTTGAGACAACGGATCTTAGCTATTAAAAGAGGTAGAGACACCAAATTTGGCATGGAGGTTCCTATGTTTCCCAAGCAGATAAAGTTTATTTCAAATGTTTGATGCCACGCCCACCGCCCCCGCAAATCGGTAATTTACGATTATTAAGCAAAGTATTAAACCTATAAAGTTGTGCTTTGGAATGTATAATGCTATATGCCATATAAACGTATTCTCATACAATCCGATCGGACTAATAACACAGGAGTTATTCAAGTCAACGTTTTCGATACAAATGTACGAGCAGCAGCCGGCGCGCTGCTTGGAGTTGACGTCGACGTCGACGTTGCGTCTCGCCGCTTCACGCTTTACGCGCGTCGCTGTGTGAGTGCGAGCGAGTAAGCTATATGTAGATAAGTATTCGTGCAGAATTTCTGTTTGAAATTATGAGTGTGGTTACACGTTTGTAACAGATTTAGAAAATTGGGAGAAGGGTATCCTACTGTCGGGCGTTCGACTGTAAACATATCCACTTGTTTTTTTATGGTTTACTTTAAATATATATGTACACTAAAAATTCATGGCCTCTTACAGTCACCGCGTGACTGTAGCCTTTCCGACTTGTTTTTTTTTTACTTTTTTTGAAGTACTTAAAATATTTTAAGTTTAGTATTAAAAGTATTTGATTTAAAAGAATTTTAAGGGAAGTGAATTGGTATTAGTTTTTGTCCTGAATGGTCTCATAATGCAACTTTGCCGATTTTAATGATTATGCGCTAATGGTTGAGCGGTTTTAGTTGCAGATGTCATAGTATGAGTTTTTCGAGGTCCATGGTTCAAATCCTCCTCACATGAATACATTTTTTTTTGTTTTTATACCCTTCCACCATTGAAAATGGTCAAAAAAGGGTATACTATAATAACTTTGTGCAAATGTATGTAACAGGCATAAGGAGTCGATTGAGCCATGTCCGTCTGTCTGTCTGTCTGTCTGTCTGTCCGTCTGTCTGTCTGTTTGTTTGAGACAACAGATCTCAGCTATTAAGGGAGCTAGAGACATCAAATTTGGTATGATTGTTCCTGTGTATCCGGGGCAGAACAAGTTTATGTCAAATGTTTGTTGCCACGCCCACCGCACCGCAAATCGGTAATTTGTGATTATTGGTACACATAATGCTGAATGCAATATGAACATATCCTCCAATTTTAAATCCGATCGGACCAATAACACATAAGTTATTGAAGTCAACGTTTTCAGTACAAATGTACGAGCAGCAGCCGGCGCGCTGCCTTGCGCAGTTGACGTCGACGTCGTAATGCGACGCTTCACTCGCTTGTGTATGTGGGCCATGTCTAGTAGAATTATTTGTGCAGAATACTCTGTTTAAAATTATGTTTGTAAAAATTTGGAGAAGGGTATCTTACTGTCGGGCGCGTAACGTTTATACGCTTACAGACGTTTATATTCTTTAGCTATTATAGGAACAATCAGTCAATCCGTCTGTCTGTTGCAACGCAAATTAGTCCCCCAGTTATTTAGCTATCTTCATGAAACTTTGCTGACAAGCTTCTTATTTCTGCCCTCTTTAAATAAGTGGGAACGGGCCAGATCGGACTGATATATCGTATAGCTGTCATGGAACCTATTGGCTGATTTACGTATATTTCAAGATATAGCTACCACGCTTACCACATCCAAATATAAGTTTGGTCATTCGATGTACTGTTATAGTTGTTTATTAAATACCACAGAAACCAGAAGCAATCCAAATATATTTTATATTTTGTTTAACTGCAAGGATATGAAACCTTCGGCAAACTGAAGGTAGCCTTACTTTCTTGTTTTTATTATTTATTTACTATTACCACATTTACCATATTTTATTTATTTTTTAACTCTACGGCACAGTTTTAAATTTTTCCACCAGGAAATATAAAGATTCGAGATATTTTAGGACAAGCGTGGATCGGTAAAGCAAACTTATATTAATTTATTCAGTCGTAGAGAATAAGGAATGAGCGCAAGCCGAGCGACTCAATGCGATAGATTAAATTATCAACATTCATAAAGATAATACTATGTCTGCGTTAAAAGCAAAACGGAATGGGTGGAAAAATCTGTAGAGCAGCAGTTGGATGCGCAGCTCTTTGATTATAGGAACAACAAAATGATCAGCAGCATACCAGCATACTGAAGCTGTACCCTTACTGTACTTACATTTTTTACCAATGAATAGCGAACATCCAAAATTAACAATTGCAACTCGTCATTCAGTCCTTTTCTGAAAGATAACTGCCAAAAGACGATTGTTGCTTATTTGCAATTTGTGTTAAGTTAAAGTAAGCTGGGTTGATATTTTCTTTTGTTTTTATTCGCGTTAAATACTGTCGTTCTTTTAAATAAATTTTCGTTCTGCCACACTAAGCAAATGGCTCGCGGGCTCAGCGATTTTGCGGTGACCAGAGTGTACAACCGTTTTTTTTTTTTTTTTGTTTCCTTCTGTTCTTTTATAACAACACTTTACACGGCACTGTGGATTTATACTTACACTTTATTTTAAAAACAATTACTTTTGTGTTTTGTTTTCGGCATCTTCTCCGTTATTGCTTTTGCATTGCTGGATGCCACGCTCCCAGAGAGTGGCAAACAAATTTTTGTAGATTTATACTTTGGCACTCACGTTTTGATAACGTTTAAGTTGTATTACTACTATTACAGCAACGCAGTAACTACAATAAAAATAATTAATTTTAAAATTATTTCTCCGACGCTCTGTATTTACGAGAGCGAACGTAGTGACAACAATACCACAACTGTGGGCAGCACAAACTCGAATTTTCGTCATGGGCAACACATGCTGGCTACGGGAGAGGGAGAGTAAGTCAATAACTAAGAGAGATCATTCATTCTAGAACTCTTCTGTATGTGTATGTTTAGTTGACCCGGTGAGAACATTAAACAGCACGGAGCGACGAAAAAAAACAACGCATGCGTTTCCCCGTTTTTATAAATGCTATTGTGAATGCCGCAAAGAAGCGGGATAAATAACTCAGTTAAAAAGAGAAGAGAAAACGAGAGAGATAAGTGAGGAAGCGGAAGAGTTCCACGAAAACGGACTGTTAACAGAAGTATTCATAATTATCGAATAAACTAAACATTACTTTAAAATACATATAAATAGCGTGAGTAAATGTAATTTATGGAAGAGATAGGGTGACTTTATTCTTGTACATTAAATTCTACTGAATCACCCCAGAACGGCAGTTTGTGTATGACAGCTGCCGCTTCATAAGCAATGTTAAGAGAGCGTGGCATTTAAAGAGAGCAAGAGAGGAACTCTGAAATATGCTCTTAGGGTTCTATGCATAGGGTGAGCTGATTCATTTGCACTCTCTGAAGAGAAATTTTAAATACTTAAATGTATTATACTCTAGCAAAGGGTATATATATTACCAGATTTTGAATGAACAAACAAACCGGACTATCCATTTCTGTCCCAAACTTAAATTTAAACAAGTGGATATGGCTACAGTCGAGCGCTCGACAGTAAGATACCCTTCTCCCAATTTTCTAAATTTGTTATAAATGTGTAACTACACTACATATAGCTTACTCGCTCGCACTCATACAGCGACGCGCGTAAAGAGTAAAGCGACACGACGCAACGTCGACGTCGACGTCAATTGCTCAAAGCAGCGCGCAGGTTGCTGCTCGTACATTTGTATTGAAACCGCTGACTAGAATAACTCCTGTGTTATTGATCCGATCGGATTGTAATTTGGAGAATATGTTCAAATTGCATTCAGCTTTATACATACCAAAGCAGAACTTTATAAGTGGAATACTTTGCTTAATATATACCAAAGCACAACTTTAGTAATTTAGTTTAGTACTTTGCTTAATAATCGTAAATTACCGATTT
This sequence comes from Zaprionus tsacasi, assembly GCA_018904105.1. Lineage (NCBI taxonomy): Eukaryota > Metazoa > Arthropoda > Insecta > Diptera > Drosophilidae > Zaprionus > Zaprionus tsacasi. Next base: position 31,552 of record JAEIFR010000053.1, read on the forward strand.
GCGGGGGCGGTGGGCGTGGCATCAAACATTTGAAATAAACTTCATCTGCTTGGGAAATATGGGAACCTCCATGCCAAATTTGGTGTCTCTAGCTCTTTTAATAGCTAAGATCCGTTGTCTCAAACAGACAGACGGACACCCGGACAGACGGACAGACAGACGGACATGGCTCAATCGACTCGGCTAGTGATCCTGAGCAAGAATATATATACTTTATGGGGTCTGCCACGCCTCCTTATGCCTGTTACATACATTGCACAAAGTTAGTATACCCTTTTTTGACTATTTTCAATGGTCGAAGGGTATAAAAATAATTAATATAACATAAAACTGTGCAGAATTAACTTTTCACATGCTTTTTATACCCTTGCCGAGGGTATATTCATTTTAGCCAGAAGTTTGCAACGCACCTTAGGAGACATCTCCGACCCTATAAAGTGTATATATTCTGAATCAGCATCAACAGAGGAGTCGAAAAATCGAAGTCCGTCTGTCCGTCCGTCCGTCCGACTGTTGCAACGGAAACTAGTCTCTCAGTTTTTGAGCTATCTTCATGAAGCTGTCATAGAAACTATCGGCCGATTTTTGTTGTTTTTCAAGATATTGCAACAAGATTTGGCAAATCTTTTTCATATTACGTTCTTAATGTGCTGTCAAAATTGTATTAAAATCGGACCACTATAACATATAGCTGCCATAGGAACAATCGGCTGAAATCAGGGTTTTTGTATGTAAACCTGATTTCTTTTTGGAAATACCGCACACTATCAATACTTTTTAATGTTATACAGTAACCCGCCCTTAGTTTTTATACCCTTCGACCATTGAAAATGGTCAAAAAAGGGTATACTAACTTTGTGAAATGTATGTAACAGGCATAAGGAGGCGTGGCAGACCCCATAAAGTATATATATTCTTGCTCAGGATCACTAGCCGAGTCGATTGAGCCATGTCCGTCTGTCTGTCCGTCTGTCCGTCTGTATGAGACAACGGATCTCAGCTATTAAAAAAGCTAGAGACACCAAATTTGGTATGGAGGTTCCTATATATAAGAGGCAGACAAAGTTTATTTCAAATGTTTGATGCCACGCCCACCGCCCCCGCAAATTGGTAATTTACGATTATTAAGCAAAGTATTAAACTTATGAAGTTGTGCTTTGGTATGTATAATGCTTAATACCATATAAATGTATTCTCCAAATTACAATCCGATCGGACCAATAACACAGGAGTTATTCAAGTCAACGTTTTCAATACAAATGTACGAGCAGCAGCCGGCGCGCTGCTTGGAGTTGACGTCGACTTCGACGTTGCGTCTCGCCGCTTTACGCTTTACGCGAAATTATCAGTGTAGTTACACGTTTGTAACAGATTTAGAAAATTGGGAGAAGGGTATCCTACTGTCGGGCGTTCGACTGTAGCCATATTCACTTGTTCCATTTAAATATCTCAGACGTTTATATTCTATAGCTGTTATAGGAACAATCAGTCAGTTCGTCTGTCTGTTGCAACGCAAATTAGCCCCCCAGTTATTGAGCTATCTTCATAAAAGTATATTTAGTATAACTGCAAGGGCATAAAACCTTCGGCGAGCCGAAGGTAGCCTTGCTTTCTTGTTTTATCTAAAAATCTATCGAAAATGAAGAGTCGATTAGAGAAAGTCAGTTGTGTCGGTTGTGTGCTCAAGCTCAAAAATTCGAATTCATATAAAACGCATTACTTTTACATTATAATTAATAATAAACTTGTATCTTAAAACTAAAGTCTCGCAGTTCAAAATAAAGTAAATGAGACGGCCATTAAGCCATCCTACATGCATAATGCTTAATGCCATATAAACGTTTTCTCTAAATTACAATCCGATCGGACTAATAACACAGGAGTTATTCAAGTCAACATTTTCAATACAAATGCACGAGCAGCAGCCGGTGCGCTGCTTGGAGTTAACATCGACTTCGACGTTGCGTCTCGCCGCTTTACTGTTATCTTTACTGTATCTTACTGTCGAGCGCTCGACTGTAGCCATATCCACTTGTTTATAACACAATTCTTATTTTTGGATATTGTGTTCCTTCCTCAAATAATCCGCCATGGTTTACAAGAGAGTGGACAAGGTTAAAAACTTTAAATCAAGCCTATATAAAAACAAGTAGGTAGGGCTACAGTCGAACGCCCGACAGTAAGATACCCTTCTCCCAATTTTTAAAATCCGTAACAAACGTGTAACCACACTCATAATTTCAAACAGAAATTCTGCACAAAAACTTCTCTACATATAGCTTACTCGTCTCACTCACACACCGACGCGCGTAAAGAGTAAAGGGACACGGCGCAACGTCGACGACGACGTCAACTGCTAAAGCAGCGCGCAGGCTGCTGGTCGTACATTTGTACTGAAAACGTTGACTTGCATAACTTCTGTGTTATTGGCCCGATCAGATTGTTATTTGGTGGATATGTTCATATGGCGGTAAGCTTTATGTATTCCAAAGCACATGTCATCAATACTTTGCTTAATAATCACAAATAACCAATTTGCGGGGGCGGTAGGATTCCACGCCCACTTTTGAAATAAACTTCATCTGCTTGGGATTTATAGGAACCTCCACGCCAAATTTGGTATCTCTAGCTCTTTTAATAGCTTATATCTGTTGTCTCAAACAAACAGACGGACAGACAGACGGACATGTCTCAATAGACTCGTCTAGTGATCCTGAGCAAGAATATATATACTTTATGGGGTCTGCCACGCCTCCTTATGCCTGTTGCATACATTTCACAAAGTTAGTATACTCTTTTTTGACCATTTTCAATGGTCGAAGGGCATAATTAAACCATTTCGTCATCAACCAAGTCGTCATCCTCCAGTCGAAACCGAAGCCAATAAGAAGCAAGTCGACGAGTGGTTGAAAGGAGAAATCGTTCGTCCATCTACATCAAGCTTCGCCAGCCGAACCGTCGTTGTGAAGAAAAAAATAAAATAAATATAAAAAACAAATTTATATGGATGATATAATAATATATTGCAGAAAAACAACGAATGTATTGAGAAACTCAAGTTGATGCTTTCTGAGTTGGCTAAGTTCGGCTTGTGTATAAAGTGGAAGAAATGCCATTTTCTTGAACACAAAGTCAACTTTTTGGGACACACAGTACAAGATGGAAAGATTTGGCCTGGCAAAGAAAAAACAGTTGCCGTGAAGCAGTTTGCAGTACCTAAGAATGTAAAAGCAGTCGAATCCTTTTTGGGTCTAACAGGATTCTTCAGAAAGTTTGTGAAAGACTATTCCATTATTGCACGACCCTTGACTAATCTTTTAAAGAAGGATGCTACTTTTGAGTTGGAGTCCAAGGAATATGCAGACATTGAAAATCTGAAGAGTGCATTGTGCGACGGCCAAGTTTTAAGGATTTATTGTAGAGGTGCATTGACGGAATTGCACACAGACGCTTCGAAGGACGGTTTTGGTGCCACTTTGCTACAATATTTTGAGGATCAATTGCACCCCATATTTTATTGGAGCAAGAAGACTAGTAAAAGTGAATCAGGACGAAATAGCTACATTTTGGAAGTAAAAGCTGCCTATCTGGCTATGAAAAAGTTTCGGCATTAAGCTGGTTACAGACAACAACACTCTCACAGAGACGTTCCACGGGAGGTAGCAGAATGGATTTTATACAAGGCAGACTTCGACTTCAAGGCGGGGCATCGAAGGGGTGAGAAAATGCGTCATGTGGATTGTCTTAGTCGGTATACCTGCGATGTGTTCTTTGTAAAACAAAAAGATGAATATATTCAGGCTATATGCACAGTTTTGGAAGAACGGCCCTACAACGACTTCAAACTGAACGGAGGAATTTTGTTCAAGCTTATCAAAGGAAATGATTTGCTTGTTGTTCCTAAACTAATGGAACGTGAAATTATAAGTTAAGCTCACGGAGTTGGACATTTTGCGAGGCAGAAGACCATTCATTCTATAGAACAGCAGTTTTGGATTCCACATTTGGAGAGCAAGGTCACAAAATTTATTAGCACATGTATTCCGTGTATTATTTCCAACAAGAAGCTGGGTAAACAAGACGGACGTTTATGCTGTATTGAAAAAGGTGACAAACCGTTACACACTTTGCATGCTGATCACTTAAATAATAGCATTTCAATAATTATTACATATATGTTGCTGTAGAGCTAATATTGCGGCAGTAGTTAACTTTTTTCAATTTATGGGGCTGGTGGAGGCGTGGGAAAAATCCAAAATAAACATGATCAGCCTGCAGTAATAACTTATATTGTCACCAAATTTGGAAGTCCTAGCTTTTATAATAGCTGAGATCCAGGTGTTCACACGGACAGACGGACTTGCAGATGGACAGACTGACAGACGGACAGACGGACATGGCTTATCGACTCGACTGTTAATACTGATCAAGAATATATACTTTATGGGGTCGGAGATGTCTCCTTTTGCCTACATTTATACATGTATGTATGTTCGGTTGGAACAAAGTTAAAATATCCTTCTACTCCATGAGTAGCGGGTATTAAAACTGGCTAGAAACAACAACATGAACATGAACGCTGAAGACGATGTCTCAGCTGCACTAGATCACCAAAGAAGGGACTTTGAGGACAGGCTGCAGAAAGTAACCGGTCAACTACAGGCCGCATCTATGTCTGCCCCCGAGTTTAAAGTTTTTGAGTCAATTCAAGTAGTGCAGGGCAGAGAGTGCATCGAAGGTTTGGACTCGGTTAAGCCGCTTTCAAATTTCAATGGCTCGCAGGAGCAGTATATTTCGTGGCGTCAAGCGGCGATAGCCGCCTATGCGTTATTTAAGCCCAATGAAGGCAGTTCCAGGGATTACAAAGCAGTTCTTATAATTCGAAACCGAATTAGAGGTTCAGCTGACGCGGTTTTAGCCTTATTTAATACTGTCCTTAACTTTGACGCTATCATTGACTGACTAGACTTCACCTATTCCGACAAACGCCCGCTACACTTCGCTTATTCGTGTCTGGACTGCGTAGAAACCTCACGGACGTCCTTTTCTCAGCCCAGTCCAAAGATCTTCCCTCGGCCTTAGCTAAGATTAGATCCATCAGTCCCCGTAGAAGCCCCGTTTGTAGTCAAATCGATCCATGACTTCAACAACATTACCCACAAAAGTTTTCTTAATATTTTTGGCTTTACCAGCTCTTTCTTCCACGTACCCGGAGTTACTACTTTTGACGGCATAATTGGGTTTGACCAACTTTCACAAGTCGATGCGACTCTTGACCTAAAAGATAACCTCATTCGGTTCAACGGTGGAATTGAACCATTCAAATTCCTAAGATGTGCTCAAGTTAATATCACAAAAATAGACGACATTGAGGTCCCTCCCAAAGTGCGAGCAAACCTTCTTCAAATGATGTCACAAAATTTAAAGGCTTTCGCGGACCTGGTAAAAAGACTGCCTTTCCACACCAATGTTGTCGCGACAATACGGACCGAGGACGATGAGCCTGTCTACTCCAAATTGTACCCGTTTCCCATGGCTGCGGCAGTTTTGTCAATCAGGAGATTGAGGACATCCTGAATAACGAAATTATTCGACCTTCCAGGTCTCCTTATAACAACCCCTTATGGGTTGTTGGAAAGAAAAGCTCCAATCTTTCAGGCTCGCCTAATAAGCGATTGGTTATTGACTTCAGAAAACTTAATTCAAAAACCATCGCAGACAGATAACCAATGCCAAGTATCAGCATGATCTTGTCAAACTTAGGAAAGGCCAAGTTTTTCACGATTTTGGATTTAAAGTTTGGCTATCATCAGATCATCTAAGCAGAACAACATCTAGAGAAGACATCCTTTTCGGTAAACGTCGGCAGGTATGAATTCTGCTGTCTACCTTCGGCCAAAAAAATGATTCGAGCATTTTTCAGAGGGCCATCGACGATGTTCTATGGGACTTCATCGGAAAGACTTGCTACGTCTATGTTGACGACGTAATTGTCTTCTCCAACAATGAAGCGGACCACGTCACTCATGTCGGACAGTCAGAGCCTCTATGGCGCGAACATGAGGGTGTCCAAGCAAAAGTCACAGTTTCTTAAAGAAGAGGTTGAGTTTCTGGGCTTTGTCGTAACAAAGGAAGGCACCAAAACAAGTGCAGAGAAGGTGATGGCAATTAGAGAGTTCAAGCAGCCAAGCAACCTGTTTGAGTTGAGATCCTATTTGGGTCTCGCGATCTACTACAGGTGCTCTATTAAAGACTTCGCAGTAATAGCGAGGCCCCTAACCGCCATTCTTAAAGGCGAGGGCGGAAAGGTTAGCAAATACCGCTCGAATAACATCTCAGTGGTCATAGATGAGATGCGTTTGACAAACACTGAAATGTCCTTGCTTCAATATCAATATCTATACAGATCACCAACCTTTGATATACGCAGTGTCCGATCGAAACCCAAACTCCAAGATCATGAGGTGGAAAGCACGTAAAGAGGAAAACGGGGCTAGGGTCTTATACAAACCTGGCAAAGAGAGTTTTGTTGCGGACGCATTGTCGCGGCAGAACGTCAATATTCTGCAGGACTCAAAACAGTCCACCGCGGCCACGGCTCACAGTGAGGCCTCTCTAACTAATGTAATCGAGGCCACTGACAAACCGTTAAACTGCTTCAGGAACCAAGTGATTTTTGAACAGTCGTCCGCAGACTCAAAGCATACCTTCGTACTGTTCGGCACAAAGTCCCGACACCAGATCACTTTCATCCGTTGGGAAACACTTCTCGACGCAGTTAAGGATGTGGTGAAACTAGACGTAGTAAATGCCATCCACTGCGAATTACCCATTCTAGCAAGAATTCAAAACGAGTTGGTTGAACATTTTCCTGCAACCAGATTTTGGTATTGCAAGAAACGGGTGACGGACATTACCAACATGGAAGAGCAAAGAGAGATCGCAGTCACAGAACACAACACAGGCACACAGGGCCGCCCAGGAGAATGTCAAGCCGATTCTACTTGACATCTATTTTCCAAAGATGGCCAAGATCGCGACTGAAGTAGTTGCAAATTGCAAAGTCGAAAAGGCAGGAACTACGGGTTACGCCTATTCCTATACGCGTAGGGGAGATAATTCACATAGATATTTTCTCAACTGCGGGGAAACATTTCCTGACAGCAGTTGATAAATTTTCTAAATTTGCTTTAGTTCAGCCGGTAGCGTCGCGAACTATTGTAGACGTAAGGGCACCCATATTGCAGCTCATAGTTCTTCGAATGGTCAGGTGGAAAGATTCCACAGTACGCTAACAGAGATCGCCAGATGTCTCAAACTACAAAGATTGACGAACTTTTTCTCCAGGCGACTATAGAGTATAATAGAACCTTACATTCCGTAACTGGAGCAAGACCACTCGATAGGAATAATACATCTCGCCGGAATAGGACATTTGATGTATGGGAAAAGGTGCTGGTAAAAGCAAACAATACGTTGGGAAACAAGATCACGCCACTCTACGTAGAATAAAGAGTGGAAGCAGATTTGGAAACAACTGTTCTCATTAAAGGGAGGGTGGTATATAAGGACAATCTCCGTTAAGGCTTCTCATATAATGGCGCCACGCAGACTTGATAACTTTTTATTTGACTTCCAGACACTTCTGCTTCCTATTGTTGCTGGGGTGGGTTCCCTGGAGTGACGCAAAACTGACGCGATTTAAATTCTGATCTGGGATGGCAGCATAATAGTGTGGAACGAGACAAACTACATAAGACATACCTCGAATTCGACCGAATACAAACGGTACGTACAGGAGACTTTGCAACTGACTAAGACCTTTCCGCTTTCTCATGTGAGAAAGATATTGGAAGAAGACATGACGCACATTCAGACATTACTGACTACCCTATGGGTACACCGAAGGCATGCAAGGAGCATCAACTTTCTTCGGTCAGCCCTTAAGGTTATTGCAGGTACCCCGGACGCGGACGATATGTTACAGACCCGACTGACAGAGCAAGAACTCATCAGGGGAAGCAATAGACAAATTAGAATCAACTCCAGAACGCAAGAACAAATCAATTCGCTAACCTCCACCGCTAATCAGATTTTAAAGGTTAAGAAAAGGGAAGAAATAAAATTTGTTCGAAACACTTTTAACCAGAAATATAATTCTCACTTTAGAATTACAAAACCTAATGATTGCAATCACTTTAGCTGACGTTATATAGTATATCCCGCAGAAATAGATTCAGATGCATTAGAGGCGATTTTGTGAAAGAGTTCCGCAGAGGTGTCAGTCACCCAGCTATTGAACATAGCCAAGGTGAAGGTGTTGGTAGATGACGAAGATTTAAGTTTGGTAATTAGTTTCCCTAAACTTAAGATAACCTGTATGAAAATCATAATATTTCCCGTCGGACATCATGGCCGCGTACTTCATCTAAAAGAGAACGTTGTCGCTGAATGCCCAAACGCCGTCACCGCTGTTTCCTACTGCGTAAGAACCCTCACTACAATGTTTTGTCGCGAGACCTTAGACAGGACTTGTGCGCAAGGTCTTCACACTGGGATCGAGGCTCATTGTGGAACCAAAGATAGCGATCTGCCCCCGTTTCCATCATCGACGAAGGCATCTTGGTGGTAAACGATGTCTTAGTCAGGGTCAGCCTGGATGATGAGCCTGAAACACCAGTCAATAGAACATACTTGGCGACTTTTGACCTAGTAACATACGTCAATAACACGAAATACGTCAACCTCAGCAGACACCAGAAGAGGGTCCCGCAAACAGACGCCTCTGCCCGACTCAACGTGACCTATCAAAGGCGAGCCTGCCTTTCCTTCGCAGGTTAAGCGAAGAAAATCTGCAACAAATTACAGAGTTGCGCACACAGGTGGTTGTCAATCCGGTCGCAGCAGTGGCAACTTGTTCCATAGCTGGGATCATCGTGATCTACATCCTTGCATTCCGTAGACTAAGACGTAGAAAAAGGACTGTGGAAGTACTGCAGCAAGTCCTGGGGAATGAAGGCAAGGTCAGGGACGACCATGTTTCGAAAGGAGGGAGTAGTAACCAATGGTTAAGGACCCCCGCACGCCTAGGCACCGGGCCTACTAGCTTGCATTTCGAGTTGCGCGAAACAATCGCTGTGACGTTAGGGCTTACTTCTTAAGTTCACTTTGTAATGGTTTTTCAGTTTAAGATCCCGTGATCCGGAGTAATACGGACAAGTTCGGTCCTGAATAAATAATTGTAAAACAATTACAGCGTTTTACGTATACGGTTCGGTACGTGGGCAAGTCCATGCCGCGTAGTCTCAACTAAACCAAAGACTCGAGCTCCTTAATACATCGTTGTTGCCACGTGCTGGCAACGATTAGTGATCAGTGTCAAGTACCTGAACAGACTCTCCCAAGCGTGGGCGCATACTTGCCGCGCTATTAAGGGAGACTGAAGTCAAATACATCGCCCATCACGGACGGCTAACCGTGATTGGAATCCACGTTCGACGGCCCCGTCAAGTGGAGGTACCCTCTAGAGAAATTTTTGGCACCTGTCGACACCACCGTCGCAGAACTGTATGTGGGCGCATACCTGCCGCACACAGGCTGCATTTCTATCAAGCTGCTTCCAACCACCGTGCCGCAGCCTATGAGGGACCAGCAGAAAGATACTAAAGAATAATTTATATACTAATTTCAGTAAAGCATTTGTCTCAGTAAATCATTCCCTTATTGCACATAAACTCAGCCGTTTAACTACTTAGAACTTGAACTGTGAGTTATCTGACTGACAGATCTCAAAGAGACATATTTAATAACGTTTTTATACCCTTGCAGAGAGTACATTAATTTTAGCCAGAAGTTTGCAACACACCTTAGGAGACATCTCCGTTTTGAGCTATCTTCATGAAACTTGGCACACAAGCTTCTTATTGCTGTACGCTGTAAATAAGTCGGAACGAGCCAGATCGGACCGATATATCGTATAGCTGTCATAGAAGCTATTGGCCGATTTTTGTTGATTTTTATACCCTTGCAGAGGGTATATTAATTTTAGCCAGAAGTTTGCAACGCACCTTAGGAGACATCTCCGACCCTATAAAGTATATATATTCTGAATCAGCATAAACAGAGGAGTCCAAAAAATGTCTGTTGCAACGCAAACTAGTCTCTTAGTTTTTTAGATATCTATATGAAACTTGGCACACAAGCTTGTTATTGCTGCACGGTGTAAATAAGACGGAATGAGGCAGATCGGAGCGATACATCGTATAGCTGCCATAGAAGCTATCGGCCGCTTTTTGTTGCTTTTCGAGATATTGCAACAAAATTTGGCAAATCTTATTCTTATTACGTTCTTAATGTGCTGTCAAAATTGTTTCAATCGGACCACTATAATATAGAGCTGCCATAGGAACAATTGGCTGAAATCAGGGTTTTTGTATGCAAACAGAATGTATTTTATATTTAGTATAACTGCAAGGTAATAAAACCTTCGGCGAGCCGAAGGTAGCCTTGCTTTCTTGTTCAGCCTTCTCTTTGTCCCATCTGGTGTTCCTCAGGGGAGTTAACTGGGTCCCTACTTTTAACGCTTTTAGTCAATGACCTTCCTTTGGTAATACGTAACTTTCGTCCTCTCATGTATGCAGATGGTGTAAAGCTTTGTTACCAATATAAAGACGATCACTGTCACTCATTCTTACAAGCCGCCCTAAATAGTTTTCATTCGTGGTGTTGTGCCAATTTTTAAAACTAAGGTTTTCCAATCATATTTTTAATATGGTGAATAAAGCAATGGGTGTCCTAGGCTTTATTAAGAGATGGTCTAATTTTACAATTTACAACATTTAACTTTTTCACCCCATTCTTGAATACGGCTCATATGGTGGCCCCAGTAGACTATTCATAAGGAACGCATCTAATCTGTACTGAAGAACTTTTCGCTGTTTACGTTACATGGCCTTAACTGGGATGAAAACTTAAGATTGTCTTCCTATAGCAATAGACTTCTGTTATTAAATCTGCCTTCCCTAACTAATCGCAGAACCATGCTAGGGATCATATTTATTAACAACCGTATGCATTGCACGATCCGTTCAGGGTACGTTGAAGTTTATTGTAGTCTGAACATAAAGACCACAAAAAACTTCAACTTTCTGCCTTGCCCTAACTCTATTGCTGCTATCAAGTCTTTAATTTTTTACTATCTAGCACGTAATTAGTATTATTAACTTCTCCGATATTCTATCTTTGTATACCCTTCGACCATTGAGAATGGTCAAAAAAAGGGTATACTAACTTTGTGCAACTGTATGTAACAGCAATAAGGAGGCGTGGTAAACCCCATAAAGTGTATATATTCTTGATGAGGATCACTAGTCGAGTAGATTGAGCCATGTCCGTCTGTTTGATTGATATAACAGATCTCAGCTATTAAAAAAGCTAGAGACACCAAATTCGGTATGAAGGTTCCTATATATCCGGGGCAGAAAAAATTTATGTCAAATGTTTGACGCCCCGCCCATCTCCTCCGCAAATCGGTAATTTGCGATTATTAGGCACAGTATTGAAGTCAAAACGTTCTGCAAAATAAAGCTTAATGAAATATAAACATATCACACTAATTATACCGATCGGACAAATATCACAGAAGTTATTGAAGTCAACGTTTTCAGTACAAATGTACGAGGAAGCAGCCTGCACGCTGCTTTGAGCAGTTGACGTTGACGTCCACATCGCAAAGCGTCGCTCTTCATTACTCGCTTATGTGTGTGAGTGCGAGCGAGTAAGCCATATGTAGTAGAATTATTTGTGCAGAATTGTTTGAAATTATGAGTGTGATTACAAGTTTGTAACGGATTTAAAAAATTGGGCGAAGGGTACTTTACTGTCGGGCGTGCCCGACTATAGTCTTACCGACTTGTTTTTGTTTTTCAGTTCTAATTGCATGCCGCGTTCTATTTCCGCGTATTTTCTACTTGCATTTCCATCCCTATCGCTTAAATTTCTCCTCGCGTTTCTATTCGCATTGTTATCGCGTTTCCGTTTCGTCCGTTATGCGAACGTGCCTCTTGGTCGGTTAGGCGGGAGGTGAACTTCGTCTGGGCTCCGCGCGAGTTATCAACGTGGTCCTGAGCGTGGAGCGGATCGGTGAAAGTTATCAACGTAGTCCTTTGCGTGAAACGGGACGGTGACTTGGGTCCTTTTTGGTTTAATTTGAGTTTGTATGTTTATTAAAGAACACGTCTTTCTTCGTTAAGATTCAGAAACAGAGTGAGTTTTATTTTCAGAGGCTCTCTTCCTGAGCTCTCTGTTTCCAACTTATACATATATATACATAGTTTTAATTGTAAACATAATTTCCATGCCACTTCAGCATTTGTAAGCCGGGTCCCTTTGTCCGACAATGTTGCTGTGCAACATTGACTGCTAAGTCAGCATTTGGCCGGATGCGGTGCTCCAGTTGTCGTCTTCCCGGTTCGGTGTCCGATTCGTTAGAGACGTGGGGGTTTAGGGGGTGGGGTGGTAACTCGCGCAACAAGCATCGGCTTAGTGTCGTTGGGCCACTTGTTAATACGTACATTCATTGTATTCAACGTCCAAAAAAAAACAAGAAAGCAAGGCTACCTTCGGCTTGCCGAAGGTTTTATACCCTTGCAGTTATACTAAATATTAAATAAATTTGGATTGCTGCCGGTTTCCGTGGTATTTATTAAACAATTATAACAGTACATCGAATGACCAAACTTTGATTTGGATGTGGTAAGCCTGATAGCTATATCTTGAAATATAACCAAAATTGGCCGATAGGTTCTACGACAGCTATACGATATATCAGTCCGATCTGGCCCGTTCCGACTTATTTAAAGAGGGCAGAAATAAGAATCTTATGAGCCAAGTTTCATGAAGATAGCTCAATAACTGGGGGACTAATTTGCGTTGCAACAGACAGACGGACTGACTGATTGTTCCTATAACAGCTATAGAATATAAACGTCTGAGATATTTAAATGGAAAAACTAAGGGCGGGTTACTGTTTAACATTAAAATGTTTTGATAATGTGCGGTATTTCCAAAAACAAAACAGGTTTGCATACAAAAAACCTGATTTTAGCCGATTGTTCCTATGGCAGCTATATGTTATAGTGTTCCGATTTTTATACAATTTTGACAGCACATTAAAACCGTAATAAGAATAAGATTTGCCAAATCTTGTTGCAATATCTTGAAAAACAAAAAAAATCGGCCGATAGTTTCTATGACAGCTATTCGATGTATCGTTCCGATATGGCTCGTTCCGACTTATTTACAGCGAACAGAAATAAGAAGCTTGTGTGTTAAGTTTCATAAAGATAGCTCAAAAACTGAGAGACTAGTTTGCGTTGCAACAGACGGACGGACGGACGGACGGACAGACGGACATCCATTTTTGGACTCCTCTGTTTATGCTGGTTCAGAATATATATACTTTATAGGGTCGGAGATGTCTCCTAAGGTGCGTTGGAAACTTCTGGCTAAAATTAATATACCCTCTGCAAGGGTATAAAAACGTAGACGAAAGATATACATGTGGGAAACGAACCAGATCAGGGAACTAAAATGAACAATAAAACAGAAAGCAAGAGATTAACGCGCAGTGGAAACGCTTATTAACGGAAAAACCAAAAGAAGGGACTTTGAGTTAATTGGTGAACGAGAGCAGTCGGAAGTTTTTCAATCGCGCTATATACTTATATAACTAGAGCTAAACAATTGTCATCAAACAATTAAATAATAATAATCAAGAACTATTGTCACTAAACAATATAAAGTGTACTATAAAAAATTGTCATTAAACAATAAAGTAACACTATAAAAGAAACTAACTACAATTTTAGGGGCTCGACCGAGATTGGCCCAAGTTGTGTATATATAAGTGCGAACATAGTGAGTGCGAGCGAGAAAGAACGTGACGCCGGATCAATTATAAGAAAAACGACAACGACGCAAAAAGTCACGGTGAAGCTGAAGCAATTGGAATTCAATAACGCCGGCGAGTAAAATGTGTTTGTGACGCCGAGTACATTGGAAGATTTTAGACGACGGAGGTCAAAAGGTGTTAGAGATTCCGTATCTAGTGCTCGAAGAAATACGGCAGCAGCCAAAAGGTGTTGGAGACGCTGCGTTTATTCAAAAGCACAACGGCGGTGACCAAAAGTTGAAGGCCACGCCGTAGAAATTGCAAGCTAATAATCGAAAAAACCGAAAAACGATAGTGACGTCGCATCAGTGGCAGAAGAAGAACGGCAAAACGACGGCAGAAGTAGAAGAAAGGTGAAGCAACCAGAAAAACGACAGTGGCATCAGTGGCAGGAGAAACAGAAGAAGAATAACGGCGCATCGAAATACGGCGCAACATATACGAAGGCAATCGGACGGCGACGGCGACGGCGACGAGAGAGGAGCAGCAGTGACGAGAGGCGAGGCAGTAGGAACGAACGAGGCGAGGACAACGAAGAGGCGAAAACGACGCTGCAAGTTGTGTGTCGGTTGCTGTTAACATAGATTTAACAGAGTTGGCTAAGTAATGTTGAAAACTTTAAAGAGAGGGTATGTTTAGAAGTTTTTCAGCTTGACGCAAAGAAATTGCAGTTGTTTTTATTTCGTATTGAGAATTTTGTACTGATAAATTGTATATTAGTTAGAATGGATCGGATTGAAATTCTTGCGCTGCGCGTTGATGACCTACGAAATAAGCTGTCTGAGTTAAATTTGCAGACAAGTGGTACTAAAAGCATGCTGCAGCAGCGACTCCTTGCTCACTACAGGTTAAACAATGAAGAACAAGTCATTTCGGACGGTGAGTCAGTAGCAACTGCACCAATGATGACAAATGAAAATAATAGGTCATGGTTTACTTTAAAAGATGTCGAGGATAGTATTTCAGAATTTTCAGGTAGTGTTGATGTTGATCAGTGGATAAATGAGGTAGAAGAATGTGAGAGTACAGTTCAGTGGAACCAATTACAAATGTTTATCTATGCGAAGCAGCTTTTACGAGGTGCTGCTAGATCGTTTGTCAAAAGTCAACAAAACATTCGTAGTTGGGAAACATTGAAAACAGTATTGCTAGATGAGTTCGAAGTTAAAGTGTCATCAGCAGAAATACATCGAAGATTAAATAGACGACAGAAGAAAAAAGATGAGAGTTTGCATGAATTCTTGTACGCACTGATGGAAATAGCCAAGCCAGCAAAGCTTGAAGATGAGAGAATTATAGACTATTTCGTTAGTGGCATTCAGGATTCCCCTACAAACAAAGTAGTGCTGTATCAAGCAAAAACATTAAAAGAGCTAAAAGCTAGTTTGGATGTTTACAAGAACGTTTGTAGTTCAAGCAAGTCATCAAACAAGCCTGGATCATTCGTTGATAAACAGAGTTCTGAATCTAGGAAGATTAGCAGTGACAACAAGACACGTAAATGTTTCAAGTGCGGTGATGATACCCATTTGCTAAAAGATTGTAGGAAGAAAGATTTTGCTTGTTTTAAGTGTAACCAACCAGGACATCGCGCATCAGAGTGCAAAATAGATGGAAAAGTTAAGCAAGATCAAAATACAAACGTCGTACAAGATAGGAAGGAAGAGTAAAAGCCATTAAGCATTTTCACTCCTTCAGGTTTAGAGTTAAAAAATGTGCAGTACAAGTCAATGATGTTTCAAGGATTTGTTGATACAGGTCCTGACCTTTGTCTTATACGCAGAAGTGTTTATACTAAGTTGGGCAGAAATAAGTTGACAGGTTTAGCGAAGTGTTTGACTGGCATAGGTGATAGGCAGGTGCTTACATTCGGTAGCTTTGTAATTTCGGTTGAGATAGATGCTATAGACATGCAAGTTGAATTTCACGTAGTTCCTGATGAGGATATGGGTTTTGAATCGATTTTAGGAAGAACAATCTTAAACAGCGTGGATATGAAAGTAACCAAAGTTGGCCTAGAGTTTATAAGTAAAGCTGTAAAGAAAAAAAAAGGTTGAGAATCAGAGAATCCAGCCATTGAGCAAAGGATCATGTGCTGAGTTCTTTGTTGAATTCAAAAGTATGTGCATGTTGAGTGTGGAGCAGGCTGACCTATTTGAAGAGGTTTATTTATCACATTTGAGTAATGTGCAAAAAGAAAAAGCTTTAACTCTAATTGGAGATTATAAGTCAATTCGAAATTGTTTGACACCAGTGAAGATGAAAATACTGTTAACCGATGATTTACCAGTATTCCAATAACCAAGACGTTTGACAGAGTGTGAACAAAAGATTGTGGATGATCAAATTCAGGAATGGTTGCGTGACAAGATTATAAAGCTGAGTGTGTCGGAATACGCATCACCAGTGGTGCCTGTTTCGCAAAAGAATAGGAATCCAATGCCGCAGGTTGACGTTGTTATTGAAAAGCTTCAGATTGCTTTGGTGTATAAGTTAACATAGAGTTAAAATACAGGAGTTAACGAGACTGTCTGTAACGTTCCCACGTTCGCCGGCCACCTGACATTTGAGCCGTTTGGCAACACTAGATCAACACTTTTAGGTGACAGGGCTAGCTTTGCGTTAAGAATATTTTGTACTTAGTTTTTAGTTGGACTTTGACGATTAAAGAGTTCAGTATCGTAACAGGACAAAGTCTTTTTATTTGGAACATTAATCTGAATAAATTAATAACTTATACGACTTTAGATTTAACTAATGGTTTCTTTCATGTACCCGTTGAGTTAGAATCGCAGAAATATACCTCCTTTGTAACACAAAAGGGAGAGTATGAATTTCTGTATGTGCCCTTGAGAAGGTGTTAAGTAGATTAAAAATGGATTAAAAATAAATTGGTCGAAATGTCAGGTATTGCAGAAGAAAGTTAACTTTTTGGGGTATATAGTTGAGTATGGTACAATTAAGCCTTCTGGAGAGAAGACAAGTGCTATCGTGAATTTTCCGTTGCCAAATGATAAAAAAGGTGTTCAAAGATTCTTAGGATTGACGTCGTATTTCTGCAGATTTGTCAAAGACTATGCAGACTATGAAAGAAGAAGGATGTTCCTTTGAGGGTAGCTAGGTGGGCATTATACCTTCAAGACTTTGGTTATCAAATAGAACATCGCACAGGGACAAGAATGAGACATGTTGATGCGTTGAGTAGAGTATCATGTTATATGCTGAGTGATACTGTTGTACATCGATTGAAACAAGCACAACTACTTGATGAATGGACGAAAATAGTGAGAAGCCTTGTAGAAAATAAAGGGTATGAAGATTTTTATATAGAAAACAAAATACTTTTTAAAGATCCTAATCGCGAGCTTATTGTGGTACCGTCGCAGATGGAAAATGAAATAATCACAATTGCTCATAAGCAAGGACATTTTGCTGCAAAGAAAACGCAATATTTAGTTGAGAAAGCTTATTTCATACCAAAGTTTAAGGAAAAGGTTGTTCGTGTTATCGACATTTGTGTGGAGTGTATTGTATTTAATTCGAAAGCTGGGAAGAAAGAAGGTTTCTTGACCCCGATTGGAAAGGGAGATAGACCGTTGATGACGTATCACATTGACCATGTTGAACCAATGGAGATGACGAGCAAGCGCTACAACCACATTTTAGCTATAGTTGACGGTTTTTCTAAATTTGTATGGTTGTATCCCACCCGTAGCACAGGAGCAGAGGAAGTTTTAAGTTGTCTAGAGCGTCAGGCTACTAATTTTGGAAATCCGGATTATCTCTGATAGGGGAACTGCGTTCACTGCACAGGCATTTAAGTTGTATTGTGAGGAGCAGAAAATTCAGCATCTAGTAATTGCAACAGGTGTACCACGTGGCAATGGTAAGGTTGAAAGAATGCATAAGACAGTAGTGTCGATGTTGTCGAAGTTAAGTCATGAAAGTGCAGGAGACAGGTATAAGCATGTCAGTAAAGTGCAGCAAATAATCAATAGTACACCGCCTAGAAGCACTTTAGTGTCGCCTTCTAAAATCTTGACTGGCACTGAAATGCGTCTTCCGAATGATCTAGAGCTCAATTTGTTGATAAAGGAATCCTTAGTGAAGGAGTTAGATGAGGAGAGAGAGCTGGTGCGCGCAGAAGCTTCCGAAAACATAAAACAGTTACAGACAGAAAATAAAAGGGTTTTTGATTTAAAACGCAAAGGTGAAAAAATGTATAAAATAGTTGATTTAGTAGCTATTAAGCGTACTCAGTACGGAACTGGGTTAAAGTTGAAAGGAAAATTTCTAGGACCTTACAAAGTTGTTAAGATAAACAAGCACGTATGACGTAGAAAAACTTGGAGACGGTGATGGACCTTTTAAGACATCGACAGTCGCAGAATATATGAAGCCGTGGGGAAATTCATTCGGGTAAATGATGTATCAGGAGGGCCGATTGTGGGAAACGAACCAGATCAGGGAACTAAAATGAACAATAAAACAGAGAGCAAGAGAGTAACGCGCAGTGGCAACGCTTATTAACGGAAAAAAAAACCAAAAGAAGGGACTTTGAGTTAAATGGTGAACGAGAGCAGTCGGACGTTTTTCAATCGCGCTATATACTTATACAACTAGAGCTAAACAATTGTTATCAAACAATTAAATAATAATAATCAAGAACTATTGTCACTAAACAAAATAAAGTGTACTATAAACAATTGTCATTAAACAATAAAGTAACACTATAAAAGAAACTAACTACATACCTATTATTATTCTTGCGTATTTCTGTACTTGAAAAAAAACCACTAAATTTATGTTGATTTTTTTGGTTATTGATATAAAAACAAGAAAGCATGGCTTGCCGAAGGTTGTCTACCCTTGCAGTAATACTAAATATATAATAAATTTGGATTGCGGCCGGTTTCCGTAGTATTAATTCAACAATTATTACAGTACATCGAATGACAAAACTTTGATTTGGATGTGGTTAGCCTGATAGCTATATCTTGAAATATAACGAAAGTTGGCCGATAGGTTCCATGACAGCTTTACGATATATCGGTCCGATCTTGCCCGTTCCCACTTATTTAAAGAGGACAGAAATAAGAATCTTGTGAGCCAAGTTTCATCAATAACTGGGGGACTAATTTGCGTTGCAACAGACAGACGGACTGACTGATTGTTTCGATAACAGCTATACAATATAAACTTCTGAGATATTTAAAGTATTTATAATGTGCGGTATTTCCCAAAACAAAACCGGTTTGCATACAAAAACCCTGATTTCAGCCGATTGTTCCTATGGCAGCTATATGTTATAGTGGTCCGATTTTGATACAGCACATAAGGAACGTAATAAGAATAAGATTTGCCAAATCTTGTTGCAATATCTTGAAAAACAACAAAAATCGGCCGATAGTTTCTACAACAGCTATACGATATATCGGTCTGATCTGGCTCGTTTCGACTTATTTACAGCGTGCAGCAATAAAAAGCTTGTGTGCCAAGTTTCATAAAGATAGCTCAAAAACTGAGAGACTAGTTTGCGTTGCAACAGACGGGTGGACGGACGGACGGACAGACGGACATCGATTTTTCGACTCGTCTGTTGATGCTGATTAAGACATATACATACATATACTTTATAGGGTCGGAGATGTCTCCTAAGGTGCGTTGCAAACTTCTGGCTAAAATTAATATACCCTCTGCAAGGGTACCAAATCAAAACATCCGCACAATCTGGAAGATAAGTCGGTTTTGCTAGCATCTGTGTATACCAAGGAAAATGAATGCTTTGCGTGGTATCCAACATTTGGAATATAGAGGAATCTTCATGCCGCATTTAATGTCTGTAGCTTTTATAATAGTTAAACTCTGTTGTCTTAAACAGACAAGAAGAGACAGAAGGACATGCTTCACTCATCTCGGATAGTGATCCAAAGTACTGAGCACGGACGTCTGTCTGTCTATATGAGAACATATACGAGGGTCGTTTGATAAGTCCGTGACTTTTTGAATAAAATATATTTTTTTCGTCAAAGAAGCGTTTTATTTCTCAACATAATCTCCTTTTAGCTCTATACATTTAGTCCAGCGTTTTTCCAATTTTTTTATTCCTTCCAAATAATAGGTTTTCTCAAGGCCCTCAAAATAGTCGTTTGTTTCTGTGATGACCTCTTCATTTGACCCGAATCTCTTACCGCCGAGCCATTTCTTCATGTTTGGAAACAAAAAATAGTCACAGGGGGCTAAATCTGGAGAATATGCTGGATGGGGTAGCAGTTCGTAGCCCAATTTATGAAATTTTGCCATGCTGACTACACACGTGTGCACCCGTGCATTGTCCTGATGGAACAGCACTTTTTTTTCGCCAAATGCGGTCGTTTCTGCTTCAAATCAATATCGAATCTGTCCAAAAGCTCTGAATAATATTCGCCGGTGATCGTTTTACCCTTTTCAAGGTAATCGATGTGAATGATACCTTGTGCATCCCAAAAAACTGTGGCCATGACCTTGTTGGCCGACAGACCCACCTTGGCCTTCTTTGGTGCACGTTCACCCGGAGAAACCCACTGTCTTGATTGTTCTTTGGTCTCTGGTGTGGTGTGGTGGATCCATGTTTCGTCTACGGTAACGAAACGGCGCAAAAATTCGTTTGGATTGCGGTTGAACATCGCCAAACACTCCTTTGAAATGGTCACACGGTTGCGCTTATGGTCGTGTGTGAGCAATCGCGGCACCCATCGCGCGGAAAGCTTTTTCATGTCCAAATATTCATGTAAAATGTGATGTACCCGTTCAGTTGAGATGCCTACAGCCTCAGCTACCTCACGCACTTTCATTCTCCGATCATCCAATATCATTCCATGGATTTTGTCGACGATTTCTGGCATGACGACCTCTTTTGGGCGACCTGAACGTTCGGCATCACTTGTACTGGTACGACCACAACGGAACTCAGTAAACCATTTCTTAACCATTGAAATTGATGGTGCAGAGTCCCCATAATATTTATCAAGTCTTTCCTTGGTTTCGGTGATGGATTTTTTACGCAAAAAATAATGCTTAATTAGCACACGAAATTCACTTTTTTCCATTTTCGTTAAAATTCACGAGATCGTCTGCTTTCAATGCCTATAAAACGCAAACCAAAAAACGCAGCTTTCTCAAAATTTTACAGTCAGCTGTTAATCGATAACTGCTGACAGGAGCAGTGTTGTATTTAGAGCAGGTGCGCGGCAAATACAAAAAGTCACGGACTTATCAAACGACCCTCGTATCTATCTATTATAAAAGATAGACATCAAATTCGACATGTATTATATATGTCGGAGCGCGACTCCTGGAATTCTGGGAATCGTTTCTATGATTTCACATTCTGATGAAATTGTAAAATTGTGGTGAAATACTGACAAGCACTGCAGCAGAGGCGCAGACAGCCTCTGCAGCTGAGTAAGGTCCGATCTGGTTGTCTTAAATAGTGTGTTAGAGAGGGATGACAATATAATAAACGCTAGGGTTGTGTATAGACTTGATAGAATATGAGGAAGATTGGTAAAGTGAGAAAATCACCTCAGTGAAGTTTGACTGGTTGAATTGATCGGAACATGCTGTGCTGCTGCACCAAAACTACAAAGCTAATAAAAAAATGGATAAGACTTCCCTATTGCCGACATATACGTAGAGTGATGCAGCATATAATCCGATCGGACTCAATAAAAGAAGTTATTCAAGTCAACGTTTTCTGTACAAATCTTCGCAACGCGACATTTTACGCGCGTCGAGCGAGTAAGACACATGTAGTAGAATAATTTTTGCAGAACTCTCTGTTTGAACTTATAAGTGTGGTAACCACGTTTGTAACGGATTTTGAAAATTGAGCGAAGGGTATTTTATTGTCAGTCGCGCTCGACTATAGCCTTACCGACTTGTTTATTTTCAGTTCAATTACACTCAAGCACCGCATATATATTTTTTTACCCTTCGACCATTGAAAATCATCAAAAAAGTGTATACTA
The DNA here is from genome assembly GCA_018904105.1 of Zaprionus tsacasi. Classification (NCBI taxonomy): domain Eukaryota; kingdom Metazoa; phylum Arthropoda; class Insecta; order Diptera; family Drosophilidae; genus Zaprionus; species Zaprionus tsacasi. The sequence continues at coordinate 53,512 of JAEIFR010000053.1, forward strand.
ACTTTGTTAAATGTATGTAAAATGCATAAAGATAACCATAAAGTGTATATATTTATGCTCAGAATCACTAACCGAGTCGATTAAGTCATGTCCGTCTGTTTGTTTGAGACAACAGATCTCAGCTATTAAAAGAGTTAGAGACACCAAATTTTGTATGAAGGTTCCTATATATCCAAGGCAGAACAAGTTTATGTCAAATTTTTGATGCCACGTCCACCGCCCCAGCTAGTCGATAATTTGCGATTATTAAATAATGTATTGAAGTCAAAACGTTCTGCTTTGGCATACATCATAAACATATCCTCCAAATTACAATTCAATGCGACCAATACCACAGAAGTTATTAAAGTCAACGTTCTCAGTAAAAATGTTCGGTACGAGCAACAGCCGGCGCGCTGCTTTGAGCAGTTGACGTCGACGTCGACGTCGCAACGCGTCACTTTTCTCATTACTCCTTGTGTGTGTGAGTGCGAGCGAGTCAGCCTTATGTAGTAGAAGAATTTTATTTAACAGCAGTGTCATAGACTTAATTTTAAGATTAACAAGTCGGAAAGGCTACAGTCGAGCGTGCCCGACTGTGGTATACCCGCTACAACTTTGCGTAACACGTCTCACAGTCACAATTTTGTTTTCCTAACTCGCCTTACCGTTATCATCGATTTTAAAAGAAGATGTAGCATAATGCTAAGAAAAACCAAGTGCATATGGCTACAGTCGAACGCCCGACAGTAGGATACCCTTCTCCCAATTTTCTAAATCTGTTACGAACGTGTAACTACACTGATAATTTTAAACAGAAATTCTGCACAAATACTTCTCTACATATAGCTTACTCGCTCGCACTCACACAGCAACGCGCGTAAAGCGTAAAGCAGCGCGCCGGCTGCTACTCGTACATTTATTTGTATTAAAAATGTTGACTTGAATAACTCCTGTGTTATTAGTCCCATCGAATTGTAATTTGGAGAATACGTTTATATGGCATTAAGCATTATACATACCAACCAGAACTTTATAAGTTTAATACTTTGCTTAATAATCGTAAATTACCGATTTGCGGGGGTGGTGGGCGTGGCATCAAACATTTGAAATAAACTTCATCTGCTTGGGAAGCATAGGAACCTCCATGCCATATTTGGTGTCTCTAGCTCTTTTAATAGCTGAAATCCGTTGTCTCAAACAAACAGACGGACAGACGGACATATCTCAATCGACTCGGCTAGTGATCCTGAGCAAGAAAATATATACTTTATGGGGTCTGCCACGCCTCCTTATGCTTGTTACATACATTGCACAAAGTTAGTATACCCTTTTTTGACCATTTTCAATGGTCGAAGGGTATAAAAAACAAAAAAAATGTATGCCCCTGAGGGGATTCGAACCATAAAACCTCAAAAAGCTTGTAATATGCAGTTTGCAACTATAACCACTCCGCCATAAGCACATTCTTATTTGGACCGGCAAAGTTGCATTATGAGATCATTCAGCTTGTTGTAAAGGACAAAAACTAATATACCAACTCACTTCCCATACAAATTTTATACCCGCTACTCATAGAGTAGAAGGGTATTATAACTTTGTTCAAACCGAAAATGTATGTAACAGGCAGAAGGAGACATCTCCGACCCCATAAAGTGTATATATTCTTGATCAGTATCAACAGCCGAATCGATAAGCCATGTCCGTCTGTCTGTCCGTCCGTCCGTGTGAGCACCTGGATATCAGCTATTATAAGAGCTAGAGCTACCAAATTTTTTGACAATATGTGTTATGACTGCACGCTTATCAAGTTTATTTTAGATTTTACCACGCCTCCACCCGCCCCTATAAATTGAAAAAATTGACTACAGCTGCAATATTAGCTCTACAGCTTCACTTATATATACATTATAAATACCATCTTGCGGACGTTTCGTGAAAATTTCAGTAAAATTGGACTATAAATATGGAAGATATTAAAGAAATAGTAGTGCCATGTGACAACGTGTTTTGTCTGTTTTATTATGTTATTAATGCAAAATATGCAATCCAGCGGCAAGCACTTTTTTTTCAATTATATGTACTAAAGTTATTTGCACTGATCATTATTGCAATTTTATTGTAGTTGCAAAAAAGGTGCAGTGGCTGAGTGGATGTGGTCGTTGACTGTGAAGCGAGAGTATACGGGTTCGAATCCTACTCGGTCCGGTCCGATTCTAGTGGGTGGGTTTTCTGAAATTTACTTTTTTTCAAGTAAATGCATTTGATTAAAAAGAATTTTATGGGAAGTGAGTTGGTATTAGTTTTTGTCCTTTACGACAAGCTGAATGGTCTCATAAGGCAACTTTGCCGGTCCAAATAATAATGTGCTAATGACGGAGTTGCAAACTGCATACAATTCTGAGGGGATTCGAACCGTGGACCTCAAAAAGCGCTTGTAATATGCAGTTTGCAACTATGTATAACCAACCACTCCGCCATTAGCACATTAGTATTTGGGCCGGCAAAGTTGCCTTATGAGACATTCAGCTTGTCGTACAAGACATAAACTAATACCAACTCACTTCCCATAAAATTATTTGTAATCAAATGCATTTAATACTAAACTTAAAATATTTTAAGTACTTGAAAAAAGAAAATTTCAAAAAACCCACTAGAGTCAACTGGACCGAGTAGGATTCGAATCCGTACCCCTTCGCTTCACAGTCAACGACCACATCCACTCAGTCACTGCACCTTTTGTGCATCAACTATAAAATTGCTATGATGAACAGTGTAAATTATATTAGTTCATAAAATTAAAAAAAAATTGTTTGCCTCCGGACTTGAACCTGCATATCTTGCATATCTAACATAATAAAACAGACAAAAACACGTGGTCACATGGCACTCTATTTCTTTAATATCTTCCATATTTATCATCCGATCTTACTGAAATTTTGACAAAACGTCCGCAATATGATATTTATAACGTATATATAAAACTGTTGCTATAAAGCTAATATTGCGGCTGTAATCAATTTTTTTTTCAATTTATGTGGGCGGGTGGAGGCGTGGCAAAAATCTAAAATAAACTTGATAAGCGTGCAAATATAACACATATTGTTACCAACTTTGGAAACTCTAGCTCTTATAATAGCTGAGATCCAGGTGTTCACACGGACGGACAGACAGACAGACGGACAGACGGATAGACGGACATGGGTATATCGACTCGGCTGTTGATACTGATTCAGAATATATATACTTTATGTGGTCGGAGATGTCTCCTTCTGCCTGTTACATACATTTTCGGTTGGCACAAAGTTGTAATACCCTTCTACTCTATGAGTAGCGGGTATAATAATTGTTAGTAGTAATTTAAGTGTTAGCGTTCAGTTTTCCCACGTGGGGTTAGTTATGGCAGTGAGGTTCATTATTATTGTTAAATAAATGTGTGAATTTATAATGAATTGCTAAGTTAGCTTTCTGGGGGAGATGGGGCGGCCTTAGTAGGCCAGGATGAACTCCGCGATTTTGGGTAATGCAGTCACAAATGTCCGTTCTTTTGTGTTGTTTGTCCCACATAGAGTAGATGTTTCTATAAATAAGCTAAGCACCTCTTTTACCTTTTTTCGTTAGTGATGTGTCTTATGTGTTAAATACCGATGTATGTCGATATTTGGTGCGGACAGCAGGACTGGAGGAAAAACCCCTCCCCAAGTGCTACGAAGCGGTCCTGTCAAGAAAAAAGTAGTCCGTAACATAATGGCGTCCAAGTTCAAAGAAGGAACAAGGATGTAGGCCAGTTAATTCTGTGCCGACATATTTGCTAAAAATCGACTGACAGCGGTATTAAGACACCTAATTACAGCATGGCTGATGTGACCTAGTCTAAAACAAACTGCGACACTTTGAATTTAAAATCACGTTTGCGCAGGGAGTTGTGGACAGAGAAACATCAGTAAGTAGAGGTATCTGGATGGTGAGGCATGTTGCCAAGCAGGCTGCGAGTCGAGCGCTCGACAGTAAGATACCCTTCTTCCAATTTTCTAAATCTGTTACATACGTGTAACCACACTAGATATAGCTTACTCGCTCGCACTCACACAGTGACGCGCGTAAAGAGTAAAATCATACGATGCAACGTCGACGTCGACGTCAACTGCATAAAGCAGCGTGCCGGCTGCTGCTCGTACATTTGTACTGAGAGCGTTGACTTAAATAACTTCTGTGTTATTGATCCTATCGGATTGTAATTTGGAGGATGTGTTCATATGGCATTAAGCTTTATGTATACCAAAGCAGAACGTTATGGCTTCAATAATCTTAATGCTTAATAATCACAAATTACCGGTTTTCGGGGCGGTGGGCGTAGCATCAAACGTTTCACATCTGTCTATTATACATAGGAACCTCCATACCAAATTTGGTGTCTCTAGCTTTTTTAATAGCTGAGATCTGTTGTACAGACCGACAGACGGATATGGCTCAATCGACTCGGCTAGTAATCCTGAGCAAGAATATATATACTTTATGGGTTCTGCCACGCCTCCTTATGCCTGTTACATACATTTGCACAAAGTAAGTATACCCTTTTTGACCATTTTCAATGGTCGAAAGGTATACCCTTGCAGTTGTACACACTGTGTGTACTACATAGCTATATGTAATAGTACTCAGTTTTTCATAAAATTGCAACAGGTACCTTCATTGTGCCGATCGTTGATCGGTATTAGTTATAAAAGTTCGATTTTGAAGAAACTTTATTATTAAGGACACACTTAGATTTGGATGTGGTGAGCCTGATAGCTATATCTTGAAATATAACGAAAATCGGCCGATATGTTCCATGAAGCTATACGATATATCGGTCCGATCTTGCCCGTTCCGACTTATTTGAAGAGGGCAGAAATATGAATCTTGTAAGCCAAGTTTCATGAAGATAGCTCAATAACTGTGTGCCTATTTTGGGTTGCAACAGACAGAAGGTCTGACTGATTGTTCCTATAACAGCCATAGAATATAAACGTCTGAGATATTTAAATGGAAAAACTTAAGGCGGGTTACTATAAAACATTAAAAAGTATTGATAATGTGCGGTATTTCCCAAAAAACAGGTTTGCATACAAAAACCCTGATTTCAGCCGATTGTTCCTATGGCAGCTATATGTTATAGTGGTCCGATTTTGATACAATTTTGACGGCACATTAAGAACGTCATAAAAAAAATCTTGTTGCAATATCTTGAAAACAACAAAAATCGGCCGATAGTTTCTATGGCAGCTGTAAGATGTACTGCTCCGATCTGGCTCGTTCCTACTTATTTACAGCGTACAGCAATAAAAACTGAGAGACTAGTTTGCGTTGCAACAGACGGACGGATGGACGGACGGACGGACAGACGGACATCCATATTTGGACTCCTCTGTTTATGCTGATTCAGAATAAATATACTTTATAGGGTCGGAAATGTCTCCTAAGGTGCGCTGCAAACTTCTGGCTAAAGTTAATATACCCTTTGCAAGGGTATAAAAATGAGGAAAGAGATGTTGATGGACACAACTTGCGGTCGAAGGGGCAGAGGCGTGGGACATAACGTGGTCCACCGATGGAGGGGGTGCAGTCGGTCCGCAGATGTCGATGGGAAACAAGGGACTCCTACGGACGCCCAGCAGGAACGACAAAATCCGAAGTCAGATGGATGACGATGCAGTCGACGGCAAAGATGGTGTTAAGCAGCAGCCAGACGCACTAGAAGGAAATTTGGACAACGTGATTAGGTCGGCGGTAAATGTAGCGGTTGCACAAGCGGCGAATACATACCGTAAGTTTTACAAGACCGAAGTAGCTTAATCACTGAAGGATGAGACGCGCCAGAGCCAAATGGCCATGATGAAGCTGCTCAACGATGTTACTAGGTCGCTGACCGCCGCATCTGGATTTGTAAGAGGATCGAACGAGCGAGCACAGCAAATGGACGCGCCCAGCAGGCCCACTGAAGACGCGCAATTCGTCCGCGGAGCAATTTCAAAGGGCAGCGCATGCCCAGAATTCCGCGCGCCGATGGTGCCACCGCGCCTCCATCCAGAGTTGCCAGAAAGAAGGCGCAGTATCCCACAACCGTGTCCAAGGGTTGCGGATAGACGCCGGGGACTACAGTATAACGGTCCGATGGATGACCATGCGGAAACGGACTATGTTGATGTGGTGAATCCGACTCTGCGCTCCGTAGAGGATCTCATATTCCGGCTCTAGTTTCTCCAAAGGCAGTTCCAATGTCGGAGATTCTGCACATGATCCATGTTTTCCTTACCGGGAGAGCGAGAGAGTGGTACTGGATGCATGTACGCCACTGGACCGTCTCCAGCTAGATGCAACTGCGTCAGGCGTCGCTGGACCGTTTCCGCAGCCACCAGACACCAAAAAAAGCGTCGAGGAATATGTCCACCAGATGAGTAGACTGGCTTCGAGGCTCAACAAGGCCATGGCGGAGAGACACCTGGTGAAAATAATAAAAAGGGTCTCAAGGATTGTGTCTCAAGGTTTTTCTACGCAATGGACATATTAAACGTGGATGAGCTGCGGGACGAGGCAGCAGAAGTGGAGCGCAGTTCCGGGCGTCGAGAGCGGACGTCATACGTCCAACAGTCAACGCCCTCCGCCCCCTTCAGGTGGCATTGCCACATCACCATGAAGAAGAGACACCAGTCCAGACTGTGGAAGAGCTGCGTACATTGGTGTGCTGGAACTGCAGCGAGACTGGGCACCCGTTCCGCGATTGCGAGTCGGACACCAGGAATCTCTTCTGCTACCGATGTGGAAAGCCAGGAATCGTGACGCCGAAATGCCCAAATTGTTCGAGAAACTCCCGCCCAGGTGTGATCAAGACGGGAGGCACACGCCCGGAGAGAGACCACAATAGCAGAGCACAGACATTAAGAAGCCTGTTGTATTAAGAAAATAATTAATAAGGACATAGATAAGAACATAAAGAGTACTTTACCACATGAGGAAAGGATGCGCCGATATATCGAAGCCAGAAATAGAATATTTGGAGAACACCGACTGGTGGGCAGCTCGAGTCACGCAAAATTCAAAAGGCGAGATTGCGCTTCCGGCGACGACACTCGAAGCGGAAAGAAAGGATCCCAGACCGTTCGCGGATATTCAAATAAGTAGCGAACGCGTCCGTGGATTGCTTGACACCAGGGCATCGGTTAAGTTGCTGGGTCGAGGCTGCAGAGAGTTGCTGGAAAGCATCAACGTGCCGATGACACGGTACTTTGCAAAAGTTTGCACCGCCGCTGGGTAGGATCAGTCCAAATTCGGCCGCGTGGAATTGCCTGTGGAATATTTTGGAAAAATAAGGATGGTTCCGTTTTACATGTGCCCATATCTGGAGCAGACAGCATACCTGTGCATCGATTTCTGGCGTACATTCGAGCTTGCACCCGAAATTACCGGACGAGAGGCAACAGAGCGCAGAACGAAAGACGCCGCTGAGCTCCACACCTATGATATGGAACACTACGCCGAGGACGCAGCTGACGAACACAAGTCGGACCCAGAGAGGTGGGAACTGACTCCGGAATAACAGCAACAGCTTGACAATGTGCAAAGGCAGTTCCTAACATTTGAGCAACTTGGTCTCGGCAGGACTCAGCTCGACACCCACACCATCGACTTGATAGAGGGAGCCAAGAAATTCAAATACCGTTCTTACCTTATGTCGCCCGCATGGCAAGCAGTCACCGAGAAGGAGATCGACAAGATACTCGCGCTTGGAGTCGTCGAGGAGAGCAAGAGCGCATGGAGCATCCGAACGACGACAGTGTCCGAGCCTGGAAAGAACCGCTTTTGCTTAGACGCGAGGAAACTGAATGTACTGACAAAGAAGGACGCTTACCCGCTACCCAGTATCGAGAGAATCCTATCCAGGCTGGACCAGACTGAATGCATCTCCAGCGTCGATCTTAAATTTGCCTTTTGGCAGATCGAATTGGACGAGAAGTCGAGAGAATATACGGAGTTCACAGTGCCAGGTCGACCATTGTACCAGTTCCGCGTCATGTCAGGCTGATGGACAAAGTCATCCCTACGGAGATCCTAACGAACGTATTTGTGTACTTGGACGATCTCTTGATCCTCACAATGGACTTCGCAACACATCTGCGGTAGCGCAGTGTCTAAAAGAAGCAGGTTTGACAATAGGGTTAAAGGGGGACTTCTACACTGTGTTGAGGCAGAGATGGCTATGCAAGACCTCAAGGAATCACTCACCATGCCGACTTCAAGAGGTAAATCTTTGTACAGTGCGATGCATCACACCTTGGAGTCGGAGCTGTGCTTTTCCAGCGGAACGACAGCCGATTGCCATCTTTTCGGTGAAACTGAATGTTCTCCAGGTGAATTGCACCGTGACCGAGAAGGAGTGCTTGGCAGCGATCATGGCTATTAGGAAATTCCGACCGTATATAGAGGGAATGCCTTTCACCTCCATAACCGATCACGCGAGTCTGAAGTGCCTAATGACCATGAAGGATCTTTCGGGCGGGCTGGCCAGATGGTCACTACAACTGCAAGGCTATAATTTCGCGATAGAGCATCGAAAGGGATCAGATAACGTGGTAGCAGATATGCTTTTACGTAGCGTGGAAGAGGTCCAAATGGCTCCCAACGATCTGCTGGGTTTCGAGACCACGGCGGACGCGTACCATGAATTGGTACGATAGGCCGAGCTGAATAAGCGGTGCCTGCCACACCTGAAGGCGAAGGATGGTTTGCTGTTCAAGCGGCTTGCACATAAATGTCTAAGTGACGAGATTGGAGGATCGGAGTTGAAGCTATGGATTCCGTCAGATCTGACAGGGACGTTGATAGCACGGGCCCACGAAGAACTAACAGCAGCACACGGAGGACAAGTGAAGACTCTGGAAATTCTCCGCAGACAATATTATTGGCCGGAAATGGCCGCGCAAGTCCGGGTCTATGTGCGAGCATGCGAAACTTGCAAGGAGACAAAGGCACCAAATTATCGCATGCAAGTGGGAATCGGGGAAAAGGTGGAGACGGAGAGACCCTTTGTAACGGACAGAGATTACATTTACTTATAAATTAAACTTATAAATAAAAATTATATTAAAGTTTCTTAAAATTACATGAAACTTGTGAGGCCCATGTATAAATTTCAATTTTGATACATTTTAATCACAAGATATGATTTGAAATAAATGAATTCAAATTCAAATTTGAATTCAAATAATGGTTATCACCACACCCGATCTGGCAACTCTGAATTGAAACGAGTCTGGCAACTCAAATATCGGCCGACCTGCTCGATCAGTGTTGGTAAGTGGAGTGGCGACATATCGATATTTTCACCTATCGTGTTCGATATTCTTTTTTCTCTTCACTAATTGAGAAAAACTTAAAGAACACGCGTCGGTGCAAAATTTTAAAATCTAAAGGAATTAAAGTGATCACTCAAAAAGTGTATACCTGTAAGTCAACACAAAAATTGTTGAGTCTGTGCAACGTAGCTTTTGGTGCTGTTTATATTGTGGGTGTTCGAGGCTGGACGTGAGTATAAGCTTTCCAAAGCATTGTTTGGCAGCTTCTAACCTCGTCTTGCTTTCCAGCGAACCGCTTGTGCCCAGAGGAGCGCTAGCGCTCTCGCGCCTTTTTTTCTGGTAGGCGTGCATATTTGCCCCTATCTTTACTGGTGCCATGATCGCCCGGCTATCTATAGTTGTTTTTGGTGAGTGGTAAAAAAAAAGTTGTGCTTAGGCAGCCACCTGATGTGCATTATTTTTATACCCTTGCAGAGGGTATATTAATTTTAGCCAGAAGTTTGCAACGCACCTTAGGAGACCCTACCCTATAAAGTATATATAATCTGAATCAGCATATACAAAGGAGTCCAAAAATGAATGTCCGTCTGTCCGTCCGTCCGTCCGTCCGTCCGTCCGTCCGTCCGTCCGTCTGTTGCAACGCAAACTAGTCTCTCAGTTTTTGAGCTATCTTCATGAAACTTGGCATACAAGCTTCTTATTGCTGCGCGCTGTAAATAAGTCGGAACGAGCCAGATCGGACCGATATATCGTATAGCTGTCATAGAAACTATCGGCCGATTTTTGTTGTTTTTGGCAAATTTTTGTTGTATTTGGCAAATCTTATTCTTATTACGTTAATGTGCTGTCAAAATTGTATCAAAATCGGACTACTATAACATATAGCTGCCATAGGAACAATCGGCTGAAATTAGGGTTTGTATGCAAACCTGTTTTGTTCTTGGAAATACAGCACATTATCAATACTTTTTAATGTTATACAGTAACCCGCCCTTAGTCTTTCCATTTAAATATCTCAGACGTTTATATTCTATAGCTGTTATCGGAACAATCAGTCAATCCGTCTGCAACGCAAATTAGTCCCCCAGTTATTGAGCTATCTTCATGAAACTTGGCTCACAAGACTCTTATTTCTGCCCTCTTTAAATAAAACTGAACGGGCAAGATCGGACCGATACATTGTAAGGCTGTCATGTTACATATCAGCCAATTTTGTTTATTTTTCAAGATATAGCTATCAGGCTTATCACATCCATATCAGAATTTGGTCATTCGATGTACTGTTATAATTGTTTAATTAATACCACGGAAACCAGCAGCAATCCAAATTTATTTTATATTTAGTATAACTGCAAGGGTATAAAACCTTCGGCAAGCCGAAGGTAGCCTTGCTTTCTTGTTTTTTCTCTCTCATAGCCTGTATGGTTTCCAAAGCTGAACCTCGGGTAATAGAGAGCCAGTCGAGGTCGGATTTTAGACAGCGCGTAAAATTCCGGGAACTTCTGGAAGGAGCATCGGACACATCTACAAAATTTTCTTGTTTCAAACACGCAACTATAAACTAATTGTACACCATATACATTCAAGTTCATACACACATACGTACTTGCAATACACATACACATTCAAGTTCATACACACATACGTATTTGCAGTACACATACACATTCAAGCTTCATACACACATTTACATTTCAAACACACTTATGTACTTATAGTACACAAAAACATTCACAGCCACGTTTATATTCTCACTATTCTCATTCATTCTTAGTTTTCACACTCATTCATTTAATTCATTTTTCTATAATTTTTATTTTCAATTTCTTTGTTACATTTCATTTATTTTTTTTGTTCATCCTTTTTGATTTCATCTTTTTATTTTTCCCATCTCTTTCATTCATTTATTCGCATACACACGTATGCGTATAACAAAAATTGGTAACGTAAAATAAAGCAGGATTGAGTGATAGGTCAGAAGATTTTTTTTGTGTTTTGGGTATTATTGGTGTCTTTGTTATTGTTGCCATCATTATTTTTCCTCAGTTGTTTCGTCGGGGCCCCAACGGATCACGGGTGAGTGGATAACAATTTCAAAGTATCGAAATCAAATAATATTCAGCTATCGCTTGCCTATCGTGAGTAAAAGTATGGAAATCAAATACAAAAAATATCGTCTGCCTATCGTTTGCAAAATAGAACTATCGACACCCAAATAAGAAAAAAATATTTAAAAACAAGTCGGAAAGGCTACAGTCACGCGCAGCGTGAGGCCATGGATTTTCAGTGTACATATATATTTAAAGTAAACCATAAAAAATAGTGAAGGGACAAAGCAAGCAGAATAGACAAGAGTCGATGGCATAAGTTAGAACGAGAGAGAGATATGTGCATTTTTAGCGCCTGCCAATATTCGTTACACACACACACACCAGCGTCAACTGCTTCTTCTTTAATTTAGACGAAATGCACTGACCTGCCTCACGTTTTGTGTATTGCCTCACACGCATATACATACATATGTATGCATGTGTGAGCTTCGCATGCATGTATTGTATGCTTGCACGCATAAGTACAGCATGCAAAACATCTTAAAAGGCAAAATTTAACACCTCATATAAAATTGATTAGATAAATATTAATAAATGTTAAATAATTCAAAAATGTACATGCTTTATAAATGTATATGTAAACAAATATAAAATACAACAAAACATAACAAAATTAAAATAGGTATATTTTTTTTTCGCCGTGGCCGTGGGGATTCGAACCCTGGCCGTTTGCATAGGAGTCCGTCATCCGAACAACTAGACCACCGTCGCTGCACTCCGCGCACGCTAAAATTGCATACTTGGACCATTAGCTCAAATGTGTCATCTTGTACAACAATAACATAATTTGGATTGAATGACATAATTTGTTGAAATTATCACATGTATATGGTACATATGAAACTTAATTTTATGATGAAAAAAAAAAAACTTCTAATTAGAAGTGAAAAACAAGTGGATATGGCTACAGTCGAGCGCTCGACAGTAAGATACCCTTCTCCCAATTTTTAAAATCCAATAATTTCAAACAGAAATTTTGCACAAATACTTCTATTACATATAGCTTTCTCGCTCACACTCACACAGCGACGCACGTTAAGAGTGACGTCGACGTCGACGTCAACTGCTAAAGCAGAACTTTATAAGTTTAATAGTTTTCTTAATAATCACAAATTACCAATTTTCGGGGGCGGTGGGCGTGGCATCAACCATTTAACATAAACTTCACCTGCCTATTATATATAGGAACTTCCATACCAAATTTGGTGTCTCTAGCTTTTTTAATAGCTGGGATCTGTTCCCTCATACAGACGGACAGACAGACGGACATGTCTCAATCGACTCGGCTAGTGATCCTGAGCAAGAATATATATACTTTGTGGGGTCTGCCACGCCTTCTTATGCCTGTTACATACATTGCACAAACTTAGTATACCCTTTTTTTACCATTTTCAATGGTCGAAGGGTATAAAAACAAGAAAGCAAGGCTACCTTCGGCTTGCCGAAGGTTTTATACACTTGCAGTTATACTTAATATAAAATAAATTTGGATTGCTGCCGGTTTCCGTGGTATTAATTAAACAATTATAACAGTACATCGAATGACCAAATTCTGATATGGATGTGATAAGCCTGCTAGCTATATCTTGAAAAAAAAACAAAATTGACTGATATGTAACATGACAGCCTTACGATGTATCGGTCCGATCTTGCCCGTTCAGTTTTATTTAAAGAGGGCAGAAATAAGAGTCTTGTGAGCCAAGTTTCATGAAGATAGCTCAATAACTGGGGGACTAATTTGCGTTGCAGACGGATTGACTGATTGTTCTTATAACAGCTATAGAATATAAACGTCTGAGATATTTAAATGGAAAAATTAAGGGCGGGTTACTGTATAACATTAAAAAGTATTGATAATGTGCGGTATTTCCAAGAACAAAACAGGTTTGCATACAAAAACCCTAATTTCAGCCGATTGTTCCTATGGCAGCTATATGTTATAGTGTTCCGATTTTGATACAATTTTGACAGCACATTGGGAAAGTAATAAGAATAAGATTTCCCAAATCTTGTTGCAATATCTTGAAAAACAACAAAAATCGGTTTTTTATAGTTTCTATGACAGCTATACGATATATCGGTCCGATCTGGCCCGTTCCGTACAGTCTACAGCAATAAGAAGCTTGTATGCCAAGTTTCATGAAGATAGCTCAAAAACTGAGAGACTAGTTTGCGTTGCAACAGACGGACGGACAGATGGACAGACGGACATCGACTCCTCTGTTGATGCTGATTCAGAATATAGATACTTTATAGGGTCGGAGATGTCTCCTAAGGTGCGTTGCAAACTTCTGGCTAAAATTAATATACCCTCTGCAAGGGTATACAAATTATAAAGCCGCCGCCTGCCTTTCTCAAGGATTGAACATCCACGTCTTTTTGCTTCATGGTCGGCTGCTCAACACATTTGACTATCGCTGCAACTACTTACTGTTCGGCTAAGTTACTATTTTGATCTCATACACACACATAACCATAACCATAAAGATCGAAAACGCACATGGCTGGCAGCAGCTTGCAGGCAAGGCATCACAAATCAATAGAGAACGTTAACTTACGTAACTTCTATGTTTATTATCCGATCGGATTGTAATTTATAGAATAAGTTCACAACGTATTTATCTAGATGTATGCCAAAGCTTAAAGTTAAGACTTCAATACTTTGCTTATTAATCGCATATTTAAAATTAATTTCTGATTTACGGGGGCGGTGGGCGTGGTAACCAAAATTTGAAAATTGTGTTTACTTCTTAGGATATACATAAATATTTCTGCCAAATTTGGAGTCTCTAGCTTTCTTAATAGCTGAGAACCGTTGTCTCATACAGACGGACAGACAGACGGACAGACAGACGGACAGACAGATGGACAGACAGACATGGCTAGATCGACTCGGCTAGTGATCCTGAGTAAGAATATATATAGTTTATGGGGTCGCAGATGTCTCCTTCAGCCTGTTACGCACATTCCGACAAACCTAATAGACCATGTATTTTTTTAAAATCCATGGCCTAAAAAGAAAAATCAAATTAAATCGAGATTGAATAAAAAAAAGGGTAAATCAAAAAGGAATAAAAATTAGGGAATTAAAGTTAGATTTATCGAATTCGTCATGCAGCACGAAGCTGCATGCGCTATGTTTGTTTATCTTTAAATAACATTAAAGAAATTTAAAATGGAATAAACTTTTCTTCTTGAGGCACTAAGGGCGGTAGCATAACAGCGATATGGGTAGTATCGGTATTCCGATATCGATGGTACATGGTTGGGTGGGTGAAGAAGGAGAGCATTACACCCAGCTCTCCGACTAGATCGTTCGTTAGGGGTAGTCCATCTGCTTATTTTGGCCTTCCCTTTTATTGTCATTCCCCTCCTTCTAGCAGTCCTATAACCTGTCGATATTTTCTCGTAACACCGATAATCGAACCTGCATACAAAACCCCGCCCATTTTCCCTGAGCTTAGCCGGTTGTAACTTAGACAGGGTGTGCAGGGGATGTTATGGACTTCGGTCGTTACAGAAATTGGCGTCCAACGTGGGTGGAATTATCGAATTGGTTTATATCGGCTCGATACCTCATCTTAGCTCCTTCGAACAAACACCTCGACTCGTGATGGCTGAGCTTGTTTGTGATGGACAGATTCGGCACGATCCTCAGCATCCGATTAGAGCTTCACGCAGTTTATTTTTATTACCGTAGCTTCAGTAAGCGGAACTACTTCTAATGAACGATCACAAAATTGCTGTTATGTTACCTTAACTTAGGTAAGCCCTCTAATCTTGATTAATATTCAATCATTATATCATTAAATCATATCGTAACATAACGTTAGGATTCTTTTTATACAAATTTCACATCCTTAAATTTGGCGTATTAGAATATACATATATAAGTGTTTGTGAGGATAATTGCAACTACCTTGCAACTTATTGTAATTGTTGCAGTTTGTGGGATACCTTTATCGTAGACCATCTGACATTTAGGAGCACATAAGGTTTTTATATTAACCGGGGTTGGAACCGAGTAGTTTTGACCCAAGTTCGTGTGACTTTATTATTATGGCGGCAAAACGGGTTATCGCCAGCTCAACGCGAAATCTATTCCGGACGCCTACCCGTTGCCACGGATCAACCACATCCAGGAGAAACTCAAGGACGCGAAGTACATATCTTCGCTGGACTTGAAGAGCGGTTATTGGCAAATACCTATGGCCCGTAGCAGCAAGAAGTACACCGCGTTCACAGTGCCTGGCAGAGGCCTTTTTCACTGGAAGGTGATGCCGTTCGGATTACATTCGACCCCGGCTACATTTCAGCGGGCTTTGGATGAAGTCATCGGACCAGACATACGCGTTTGCGTACCTCGACGATATCATCGTAGTAGGACGCACCCTCCAAGAGCATCTGGATAACCTACGAGAGGTGTTCCGGAGGCTTTGGAATGGAAGAGCATCATTTACCTGGGGCACCAGGTCAGTGAAGGTGGAATCCACACCGATCCCTGCAAGATCGCCGCGATAAAGGAACTCCAGCCGCCAACGACTGTCAGGGAGTTATGGAGATGCTTAGGCATCGCTTTCTGGTACCGGAGATTTGTGCCTTACTTCGCCACCCTGGTACAACCCATGTCATCGCTGTTAAAGAAGGGCGAGCGATAGAATTGGAGTGAGGAACGACAGTTAGCGTTCGAGGCATTAAAGACGAGTCTCACGCAAGCGCCAATCCTAGCCTGCCCGGACTTCGCTGAGCGCTTCACACTCCAGACAGATGCGAGCGACATCGGACTAGGAGCAGTGCTGACACAACAGATCCAGGGAACGGAACGCGTCATAGCATACGCAAGCCGACGCCTCTCAGTAGCCGAAAGCCGATATACGACTACGGAGAAGGAGTACCTGGCTATTGTGTGGGTGATAAGGAAGCTGCGATGCTACCTGGAAGGCTGCGATTTCGATGTAGACAACAGTTCCGCTTCAACGTGCATTACCGCCGCGGGGACCAAAACATCGTAGCCGACGCTTTGTCCAGACAGCCTTTGGAGACAGGTCACTCAGGAGAGCCCACCCTGTGCGTGGACAACCCGGATGCTGGAGTTGACTAAGAGGGAACCCGAGAAGTATCCAGAATACCTGAGGGAGAACGACCAGCTCTATCGACGAGGAGGATTTCGGCCGGACGACGAAGATTACACACCTTGAAATTTGTGCGTGCCAAAACCACAACGCCAACGGGTGCTACAGGAATGCCACGACCATCCCACAGCCGGACATCAGGGGGTACGAAAAACCCTTAATCGGATTGGTCAGCGATATTTCTGGTCAGGCCTCTTCCGGGACATAGTACGTTACGTACGGAAGTGCGCGACCTGCCAGAAATTTAAGATCAGCCAACTGAAACCTCCGGGACAGATGCACCCCAGCAAGTACATGCACCATTCGACATACTCTGTGCGGTCTTCGTAGAACCACTCCTGCGCTCTACCCACGGGAATACCATGTTACTGGTATTCTTCGACGCTTTTTCAAACTGGCTGGAGCTGTTGCACTTGCGTAAAGCAACGGCAGTACACCTGATGCGCTCGTTCAGAGAACAGATTCTGGCCAGGTTTGGAGTGCCGAAAATGTTAGTCTGCGACAATGGGACGCAGTTCTCGAGCCGAGCCTTCGCCACGTTTTTCAAATAGCTGGGCATGACTCTGCAGCACACCGCGCCATACACCCCGCAGCAGAGCCCTACGGAGAGGGTAAACAGGACCGTGAAGACCATGGTGGCACAGTACCTAGATGACCAGCAGCGAACATGGGATGAACGCCTCCCCGAGATCAGTCTAGCGATCAACACCAGCGCTTCGGACACTACCGGATTTAGCCCAGCGTACCTCGTACAAGGGCACGAGCCTCGTTTGCCGGGAGCCCTTTACGAAGAGGTGACTCCTGTCATACGGGCGGAATCACGGATGCCCGAGGAGAATGAGCGACACCTGCAGGACGTATTCAAGATCGTCGCAACAAGCAAGCTCGTACCAAGGAAAATACTACACTCTACGCCGCCGAGAGTGGAAGCCGGCCATCGGCGACTTCGTATCATCATTTGTCGAAGGCAGCCGAAGGATTCGCCGCTAAGTTGGCACAAATTTCACATCCTTAAATTTGGCGTATTAGAATATACATATATAAGTGTTTGTGAGGACAATTGCAACTACCTTGCACCCCGCTACGATGGACCTTACCGGGTCGTGAGTTACATCTCGCCCGTGATTCTACGCCTCCAAGACGTCGGAACAAAGAAGAGACGCCGTGCAGGATTGGCCGATTTGAAGGACTTCCATGGGGAGGAATCGACCAGCAAAGGTTAACAGGTACCGGGTGGGGTAGGCTACCACTAAATTTCTAAGCGTTATGACCCTGACATGCACGTATTTTTAAGAAGCCGCACGAAGCGACGCCACATTATTATTTAAATTAATTTTTAAAATAAAATAGATATCTTTAAGTCCGACATACCCAGTAGTAGTTTCTTGAAATAGAGGCAGAAGCATAGCCAAAGGCAAGGGCGTAGGCAGAACATGCGAACCAAGGCACATAACGCAGGAAAACCCTAGACACTCGGCACCCATGCCTAGTAACGGTGCCTCGGTACCCAGAACTAGCGCACAGTCGAACACTTGCCTAGCAACGGGGCCTCGGTACCCAGAGCTAGCGCACAGTCGAACACTTGCACTAGTAACGGTACCTCGGTACCCAGAGCTCACGCATTTGGTCAGGCAGTCGAACGCTTGCACAAGTAACGGTGCTTGGGCACCCAGAGCTTGTGCACAGACAGCACAGGCGACGACATCGCGACCAATTTTTGGGCAGCGGCGCCAGACAGGCAGCGATGCTAAGCCAGTAGCGACGCTAAGCAGGCAGCAGCGCTAGGCATGCAGCGACGCCGGACATGCAGAAATGCGAACGGCGCCGTGCAGGCAGCGAAGTGCGAGCAGAGCCGCAGCAGCCAGGCCGCTAAGGCAGCGGCGACAGGCAAGCAGCGGCGACATGTTCGCAGAAGCGAAACGCGAGTTGCGAAATTCTGCCAAGGGCAATTGATCGTGAGCAACCAACTAAGCCGGCAACAAAGTTCTCCCGCGGAGAAGAAAATAAAAAGTGCAAGTTTTGTGTAAAGTGCCAGCCAAGGACCGCCCAATTTAGAAGGATGAATCCTGTCGGAGGAGGATCAAGGTGAGCTCTAATAAAAAATAAATATCGAATGCGAAGTGAGAGCTGACGTGATGGTGCGAAGTAGCCAGGGACTAACTAGGATAAGAACTAGTGCTAGGAAACAATGAACCATGAAAATAAACCGTGTTATTAAATGTTAAATAAAAACCCAACCCGCAGTGATTATTCAAAATACCCTGTTTTCATTCTTTCTCCTCTAGAGCATTGTGGAAAAGGTGTCGTGTACGTGTGTGAGTGTGTACTTGCAGAATCACGCTTTCTGGTATGCCGGTGCTCCGCTGGCCAGTAAGCGACTCTGTACACACGCACAGTTCGTGTCGTGAGTGAACGTCAGTTGACGAGTGGGTGCGTGAGTGTGTGCTCTAACGAGTGCACTTGTGGGAGTACAGGCGAAGATACCTGCGGTCACGGTCGTTCTGCACGGCCAACAACCGCCTGTGAGTTGTGTCGTGAGCGAAGCGCTTGCCGAAGAACTTGCCAGTTGGCAAGTGGGTACGTGAGCGTGTGCTCTAACAAGTTGTGGCGTGGTGAAATACACCACAGAGCGACTTGTGGGAGTGCAGGTGAAAGTACCTGCGGTCACGGGCATTTTTGCACGACCAACGGCCGATCGTGAGAGGCGTCGTGTGTGGGCGATAGCTGGCAAGCGAGGCGCGTGGGCGTGCTCTCTACCTAGTTGCGACTTGGGGAGTGCAAGCGAAAAGTACCCGCGGCCACGTGTGTTCCTCACGATAGGCCGCCAGCCAGGAACGCGTGACACGCGACACGTGCACGTGAGCCTTAAAAGGACCGCGTGGTGGTAGAGTCCACTGCCACATGGTTAGCGAACACACGTACGTAACGTGGGCCATATATATATCGCCTATACCCTGTACATATCCGAGTAAGGTATGATCTGCTAGTAGCCTCTCTTGCTAAAGTCATAGTAGTCCTAGTATTTATAAATTTTCTGTAAAGACCCTGGCGAGACTGAGATATCTACCCCAGCCTGAGAAAACATCGTTTTTATACCCTTGCAGAGGGTATATTAATTTTAGCCAGAAGTTTGCAACGCACCTTAGGAGACATCTCCGACCCTATAAAGTATATATATTCTGAATCAGCATAAACAGAGGAGTCCAAAAATGGATGTCCGTCTGTCCGTCCGTCCGTCCGTCCGTCCGTCCGTCCGTCTGTTGCAACGCAAACTAGTCTCTCAGTTTTTGAGCTATCTTCATGAAACTTGGCATACAAGCTTCTTATTGCTGCGCGCTGTAAATAAGTCGGAACGAGCCAGATCGGACCGATATATCGTATAGCTGTCATAGAAACTATCGGCCGATTTTCGTTGTTTTTCAAGATATTGCAACAAGATTTGGCAAATCTTATTCTTATTACGTTCCTAATGTGCTGTCAAAATTGTATCAAAATCGGACCACTATAACATATAGCTGCCATAGGCTGCCATAGTTGCCAATCGGCTGAATTTAGGGTTTTTGTATGCAAACCTGTTTTGTTCTTGGAAATATAGCACATTATCAATACTTTTTAATGTTGAACAGTAACCCGCCCTTAGTTTTGCCATTTAAATATCTCTGACGTTTATATTCTATAGCTGTTATCGGAACAATCAGTCAATCCGTCTGCAACGCAAATTAGTCCCCCAGTTATTGAGCTATCTTCATGAAACTTGGCTCACAAGACTCTTATTTCTGCCCTCTTTAAATAAAACTGAACGGGCAAGATCGGACCGATGCATTTTCAAGATATAGCTATCAGGCTTATCACATCCATATCAAAATTTGGTCATTCGATGTACTGTTATAATTGTTTAATTAATACCACGGAAACCGGCAGCAATCCAAATTTATTTTATATTTAGTATAACTGCAAGGGTATAAAACCTTCGGCAAGCCGAAGGTAGCCTTGCTTTCTTGTTTTTTTTTGTTTTTCATATTTTGATTTTTAAGGGTTTTATCAAGTATATATGTTGCACATATGCATCAAATGTGCTATGGGGGAAAAATAGATTGGATATAATCTAAAAGTAAGATAAAAATTTGTTTTGTATTTGTGATGTTTTAAGAAAGTTTAATGACTAAGATATATTTAAAACAAATTATATTCATATATATTCATTTTCAATGATAGAGCTTCGCTTCCCCAATTGACATTTTGTTTCGAGTTTTTCCCAGAATATCCGTTTGCCCTTTAGACCCTTCTATAACTGTTAAGTCTATTAAGTGGTAAAATAATCGAACATGCCAACGTTTGCTTCTCAGTAGAATTTTGTAGCTATTATATTTCGCAGTAGCGATTTCAATATATTCTTTTTTTGCTTTGTTGTATCTACATGCAGTGTCCTTGGGAACTATGCCCGCATAGTTTGATGCCAATGTAACAATTTTGTTGTCAACCCATGTTGTTACAGATATATCCACTCCACCTACGTCAGCAACATAATCTGTAGATGTACCGCGAGGATTTTTCTTCAGACTCATGTTTTCGGTGATTTTTAAATTTGGAATTCTGTTCCTCCAAGTGATTTCAAAGAGGCAATTAGTTGAAATAGTTTTCAAAGTAAAGGCGAAAATTTTGATGTCTGGGCACCCCTCTAACCAATCTGACAACCGAATTTGATGCTGCGTCTAAATCTGGCTCGTTAAGAAGTACAACATTTTCTTTGCCAGTGTCTATCTCAAACTTATAACAGAAACCGGAAATTCCACTCAGAACATAAATCTTATATCTCCATTAATGAGGCTTGTTAGGATTGTACCGCTATCGCGTATCCATCCATAACAACTGCTCCTTTGGCACTTTAGCAAATCTATTATTTAGTTAATTTACAAAAAATCGATAATATAGTTCATTTACAAAAGGCCGTATTTTGAAAAGCCTATCGTGGCGTGGATCGGACTGTGGCAGATTATTGTCATTGTTATTAAAGTGAATGTAGCGTTTAAATGTTTCAAAAGATTTTTGAGACATAATATTTTGGACGACTGGTATCCCAATGTTTTCGGAATAGTATTGGGTGCTTTTTGGAAGACGTGAAATTGAGATAAATAATGTTATTCCAACGAGCTTGGGTCCTTTTGTTGAACGTAAATGTTTGTTTCATTGGAAATGTAATCAAATATTACATTTGGAAAGAGATATGAAAAAAACTGTATAGGCTGCGAAAGTTCCATCAGTTCTGATGTGAAAACATGGTTATGTTGCACAACTCCATCAAATATTAAGAAGAAAAATTCTACTCATTAATGTACTTTGATGCAGATGTACAACATAACAAAACTCGGGATAAACAAGAAAAATACAATCACAATCGTAGTAACTCGATAAAACAAGAAACCTAAACATAATTACCTCTGAAATACACAATTTTTTTTTTAATAAGTAACCTTCACTTAAGTGAAATTTAAATTTCAAACTTTGCCGTAAAGTGAATTCAGCTTTTAACAAAATTCGCGGGAAAATGATCACAAGCTTGGAACAACACACTGTGAAGTGTAACCGAGTCACAAAATGAAAAAAAATGGCAAGCAAAGTATTATCAGTTTTAAGGTGTTTAAAAATATTCGCTTTTAAACGGTATGTTGCAGATATGCATCGCGGCCGGATAAAGGGTTAACAGTAAGCCAAAATACACGTAAACTTAGTGACTTATCAACTATTAATATAGGCTAAAGTTTGAGTGCAATCGGAAAGCGACTTTAGGTACAGCCTACTTGTGTGCCAAGTTTCAAAAAGATAGCTCAAAAACTGAGAGACTAGTTTGCGTTGCAACAGACAAGCGGACGGACGAACGGACAGACGGACATCGATTTTTCGACTCCTCTGTTGATGCTGATTCAGAATATATATACTTTATAGGGTCGGAGATGTCTCCTAAGGTGTGTTGCAAACTTCTGTCTAAAATTAATATACCCTTTGCAAGGGTATAAAAAAGGCAGCGACTGAAGCCCACATCGATAACATGCATCAGTCTACTAGACGTAAGCCCCCAGACCAGACCAACGAATGCGGACAGGGGAGCACCTAAGAGTAGGGAAAGGTCCACCAATAGGTCCAACAGAGAACCGTCCCGAAGCATAGATTACGAGCTGTTAGGAAAGCAGATTGAACAAATAGTGGCCAGACAGTTAGCGGGCTTAAGCTTTAGGCAGATATCGCCTGAAATAAGCCAGCAAATTGTTCCTCGCCACAAAAGTAGCTTTCAGACTAATAGCTCTCGCATTAGAGCGGAGAGTGATCCAGAAAAAATCACGCAGCTCATCCACAGCTGGAATATTAAATTCGATGGGTCCACCAAAGGAGTCACCGTTAAAGAGGTTCTATATCGTGTGGCGACCCTAACAAAATATTGTCTCAATGATAACATAGAGGCGGAATGTAAGAATTTACATATTTTATTGGTAGGAAAAGCGAGGGAATGGTACGGGAGGTACAGAAAAGAAAACCCAGTTATCATTTGGAATGAGTTTCGGGCTGCACTAAGGGAACAGTATACCGACTACAGAACGGACACAGACATTCTCGAGGAGATAAGGCCAGGAAAGAAAAGTTCCGGGAATCCTTTAAAGCCTTTTACGACGAAGTTATGCTTTTGTCTTCACGTATGGCTCTACCCATTTCTGAACAGCAGCTGGTGGAGATGCTGACTAGAAACCTTCTCGACGACATAAGACACGAGCTGCTCTATGTCCAAGTAAAGTCTATTACGCATTTATGTAAGATGGTACAGATGCGAGAGAACTTACTAGGGGAAGTGGCTTTTCGTAGAGTTCCTTAAACTGCAACGAACTCGTCCTTTCCCATGAGAAATGTGGCAGTGTTGGATGAAGAAGTCCCCTGTCAAGACAAAGACCCCAATACGAGTGAAGTTGCATCAGTTCAGGCACCGATACGCGTGTATCGTTATGTGCATAAAAGAAAGGAAAATTTTTTGCTACGGTTGCGACGCAAAGAATGTTTATAAACCACAATGCCCCGGGTGTCTTTCAAAAAAGGCAGAAAACCAACCGAACCAATCCGTGAGTCAGACACGGGCGGCCCCGAGGAAAAAATAAATATTTTCTCACCAGATTTACCGGCTAGCTCAGTAATTCTGACAAGAGCGAAGTCTTTACCAGACAGACCGGTGCAATCAAACGCAATTCAAGGGAATACCAATTTGTCTAAAACAACAATACCGAAAGACTTGATAACTATAACAAAGTTCGAGCACGTATTTTTGGATCCATTCAATCGATCTGTCCCAAGCGATCCACACAACGGATGCGAAAATTTTGAGGCACACGAAACGGTTATTGTTCTCGTCGATCATAAGTAAAGCGAATGATGGCAGTTCATACTCGAAATTTTCCTTTTTTTAAGGACAGCAAAAGGGTTATTAGACACCGGGGAAAACGTAAGTTGTGTGGGTTCGACTCTAGCAGCGGAATAATGGGAGCAGGTTCCAAACGGCCGATGGCAGATCACATAAGGTGATTGGATTTCTTTCTACAGTGATTAAATACAAGGATCAAGAGAAACTCTTAAAACTCTTTGTTATCCCTTCAATAGACAAGTCACTAATATTAGGAATAAATTTTTGGCGCCAGGGCTGATTTCGGCATTGGTGATAGAAGATTTAGATAGTGCAACGGCAGCAGCTGGAGATGGTCAAGACATTATTTCCGTCGTTTGCTAAACAAGGGCTGGGAAAAATTTCCCTTTTAGATCATGCGATTGAAGTGGGAGATGCAATACCGGTTAAACAGAGAGTTTATCCAGTGTCCCCAGCAGTGGAAAAACTGATGTTTGAGGAAATTGATCGAATGCTAGAACTTGGAGTACTAGTGAAATCTAACAGCGAATGGAGCTCTCCAATGAGGCTTGTAATCATACCAGGCAAAGTTTGATTATGTTTAGATGCTCGCAAAGTGAACGAATACACCAAGACCAAGAAGCGGACGGACGAACGGACAGACGGACATCGATTTTTCGACTCCTCTGTTGATGCTGATTCAGAATATATATACTTTATAGGGTCGGAGATGTCTCCTAAGGTGTGTTGCAAACTTCTGTCTAAAATTAATATACCCTTTGCAAGGGTATAAAAAAGGCAGCGACTGAAGCCCACATCGATAACATGCATCAGTCTACTAGACGTAAGCCCCCAGACCAGACCAACGAATGCGGACAGGGGAGCACCTAAGAGTAGGGAAAGGTCCACCAATAGGTCCAACAGAGAACCGTCCCGAAGCATAGATTACGAGCTGTTAGGAAAGCAGATTGAACAAATAGTGGCCAGACAGTTAGCGGGCTTAAGCTTTAGGCAGATATCGCCTGAAATAAGCCAGCAAATTGTTCCTCGCCACAAAAGTAGCTTTCAGACTAATAGCTCTCGCATTAGAGCGGAGAGTGATCCAGAAAAAATCACGCAGCTCATCCACAGCTGGAATATTAAATTCGATGGGTCCACCAAAGGAGTCACCGTTAAAGAGGTTCTATATCGTGTGGCGACCCTAACAAAATATTGTCTCAATGATAACATAGAGGCGGAATGTAAGAATTTACATATTTTATTGGTAGGAAAAGCGAGGGAATGGTACGGGAGGTACAGAAAAGAAAACCCAGTTATCATTTGGAATGAGTTTCGGGCTGCACTAAGGGAACAGTATACCGACTACAGAACGGACACAGACATTCTCGAGGAGATAAGGCCAGGAAAGAAAAGTTCCGGGAATCCTTTAAAGCCTTTTACGACGAAGTTATGCTTTTGTCTTCACGTATGGCTCTACCCATTTCTGAACAGCAGCTGGTGGAGATGCTGACTAGAAACCTTCTCGACGACATAAGACACGAGCTGCTCTATGTCCAAGTAAAGTCTATTACGCATTTATGTAAGATGGTACAGATGCGAGAGAACTTACTAGGGGAAGTGGCTTTTCGTAGAGTTCCTTAAACTGCAACGAACTCGTCCTTTCCCATGAGAAATGTGGCAGTGTTGGATGAAGAAGTCCCCTGTCAAGACAAAGACCCCAATACGAGTGAAGTTGCATCAGTTCAGGCACCGATACGCGTGTATCGTTATGTGCATAAAAGAAAGGAAAATTTTTTGCTACGGTTGCGACGCAAAGAATGTTTATAAACCACAATGCCCCGGGTGTCTTTCAAAAAAGGCAGAAAACCAACCGAACCAATCCGTGAGTCAGACACGGGCGGCCCCGAGGAAAAAATAAATATTTTCTCACCAGATTTACCGGCTAGCTCAGTAATTCTGACAAGAGCGAAGTCTTTACCAGACAGACCGGTGCAATCAAACGCAATTCAAGGGAATACCAATTTGTCTAAAACAACAATACCGAAAGACTTGATAACTATAACAAAGTTCGAGCACGTATTTTTGGATCCATTCAATCGATCTGTCCCAAGCGATCCACACAACGGATGCGAAAATTTTGAGGCACACGAAACGGTTATTGTTCTCGTCGATCATAAGTAAAGCGAATGATGGCAGTTCATACTCGAAATTTTCCTTTTTTTAAGGACAGCAAAAGGGTTATTAGACACCGGGGAAAACGTAAGTTGTGTGGGTTCGACTCTAGCAGCGGAATAATGGGAGCAGGTTCCAAACGGCCGATGGCAGATCACATAAGGATTTCTTTCTACAGTGATTAAATACAAGGATCAAGAGAAACTCTTAAAACTCTTTGTTATCCCTTCAATAGACAAGTCACTAATATTAGGAATAAATTTTTGGCGCCAGGGCTGATTTCGGCATTGGTGATAGAAGATTTAGATAGTGCAACGGCAGCAGCTGGAGATGGTCAAGACATTATTTCCGTCGTTTGCTAAACAAGGGCTGGGAAAAATTTCCCTTTTAGATCATGCGATTGAAGTGGGAGATGCAATACCGGTTAAACAGAGAGTTTATCCAGTGTCCCCAGCAGTGGAAAAACTGATGTTTGAGGAAATTGATCGAATGCTAGAACTTGGAGTACTAGTGAAATCTAACAGCGAATGGAGCTCTCCAATGAGGCTTGTAATCATACCAGGCAAAGTTTGATTATGTTTAGATGCTCGCAAAGTGAACGAATACACCAAGAAAGATGCGTATCCTTTGCCGAGCATTAAAGGAATATTCGCACGATTACCACCAGCGAATGTCATGTCAATGTCGAAAATTGATCTTAAATACGCGTATTGGCAAGTTCCACTTGCTGAAGCATCAAGACCAATAACAGCATTCACAGTACCCAGACAGCCGTTATACCAATTTCAGGTAATGCCATTCGGGCTGTGTAATGTTGCGCAACTATGAGCTTTTTGATTGATGAAGTAATTCCTCCAGATTTAAAATGTTGCTGCTTTGGTTATTTAGACGATATCTGTGTGGTCTTTACGGATTTTGAATCGCTTATAACGGTGCTAGTCAAGCTCGCAAAGCAATTCAAAAAAGCCGATTTAACTCTAAATATTAAAAAAAAACAAGAAAGCAAGGCTACCTTCGGCTTGCCGAAGGTTTCATACCCTTGCAGTTATACAAAATATAAAATATATTTAGATTGCTGCTGGTTTCTGTGGTATTTATTGAACAATTATAACAGTACATCGAATGACCAAACTTATCTTTGGATGTGGTAAGCCCGATAGCTATATCTTAAAATATAACGGCCGATGACAGCTACACGATATATCAGTCCGATCTGGCCCGTTCCGACTTATTTAAAGAGGGCAGAAATAAGAAGCTTGTGAGCCAACTTTTATGAAGATAGCTCTATAACTGGGGGTCTAATTTGCGTTGCAACAGACAGACGGTCTGACTGATTGTTCCTATAACAGCTATAGAATATAAAAGTCTGAGATATTTAAATGGAAACAAGTGGGTATGGCTACAGTCGAGCGCTCGACAGTAAGATACCCTTCTCCCAATTTTCTAAATCTGATACAAAAGTGTAACCACGCTCATCTTTTCAAACAGAGAATTCTGCACAAATACTTCTACTACATATAGCTCACTCGCTCGCACTCTCACAGCGACGCGCGTAAAGAGTAAAGCGACAAGACGCAACGTCGACGTCGACGTCAACTACTCGTAGCAGAGCGCATGCTGCTGCTCGTACATTTTCGTTGAAAACGTTGACTTGAATAACTTCTGTGTTATTGGTCCGATCGGATTGTAATTTGGAGAATATATTCATATGGCATTCAGCTTTATACATACCATAGCACAACTTTCTAAGTGTAATACTTTGCTTAATATTCGTAAATTACCGATTTGCGGGGGCGGTGGGCGTGGCATCAAATATTTGAAATAAACTTTGTCTGCCTATTATATATAGGAACCTCCATACCAAATTTGGTGTCTCTAGCTTTTTTAATAGCTGAGATCCGTTGTCTCATACAGACGGACAGACGGACAGACGGACAGACAGACGGACATGTCTCAATCGACTCGGCTAGTGATCCTGAGCAAGAATATATATACTTTATGGGGTCTGCCACGCCTCCTTATGCCTGTTACATACATACATTGCACAAAGTTAGTATACCCTTTTTTGACCATTTTTAATGGTCGAAGGGTATAAAAATAAGGGCAGGTTACTGTATAACATTAAAAAGTATTGATAATGTGCGGTATTTCCAAGAACAAAACAGGTTTGCCTACAAAAACCCAAATTTCAACCGATTGTTCCTATGGCAGCTATATGTTATAGTGGTCCGATTTTGATACAATTTTGACAGCACATTAAGAACGTAATAAGAATAAGATTTGCCAAATCTTTTTGCAATATCTTGAAAAACAACAAAAATCGGCCGATAGCTTCTATGACAGCTATACGATATATCAATCCGATCTGGCTCGTTCCGACTTATTTACAGCGCGCAGCAATAAGAAGCTTATATGCCAAGTTTCATGAAGATAGCTCAAAAACTGAGAGACTAGTTTGCGTTGCAACAGACGGACGGACGGACGGACGGACGGACGGACGGACGGACAGACGGACATCCATTTTTGGACTCCTCTGTTTATGCTGATTCAGAATATATATACTTTATAGGGTCGGAGATGTCTCCTAAGGTGCGTTGCAAACTTCTGGCTAAAATTAATATACCCTCTGCAAGGGTATAAAAAGTCATTTTTGCGTGACAGAAGTGAATTCTCTTGGTTTTATCATTGGACGGGGAAGAATTTCTACAGATCCGGGTAAAAAATTAATTAGGTAAAATTACATCTATAGTAAACTGGCCAGCACCACAGTGAGTTAAACAAGTAAGAGGATTCTTAGGTTTAGCTGGGTGGTACCGAAGGCTTATCGCAAATTTTTCGGAGCTGACTACCCCTATAACAAATTTACTAAAGGGAAAAACGAAATTCTGTTGGACCGAAGAAGCATTACAGGTGTTTGAGCAGCTCAGCTTTTACGTCAGCACCAATGTTGCAGAATCCAGGTTTTAATAGAAAGTTTTATCTCCACTGTGATGCGAGCGACTACGGAGTAGGTGCAGTGCTCGTTCAACGGAACGAGGCTAACGAAGAACGACCTGTTAGCTTAGCTTATATGTCTAAGAAGCTTAATTCTGCGCAACGAAATTATAGCTTTACAAAAAGATAATGCTTAGCTGTGATACTAGGGATCGAAAGATTCAGGTGTTATCTCGAATTACAAGAATTTCAGCTGGTCTCTGATCTTTCGAGTCTATCATGGCTAATGCGGCAAACTAATCTCAAAGGACGCTTAGAAAGGTGGGCAATGAATTTACAGGAGCACAAGTTTACGATAAGTCACCGTAAAGGGAAAGAACACATAGTACCAGATGCTCTTTCTAGATGCTCAAACTAGCAGGAACCTACCATGCGAAGGACATACGACCGTAAAGAAACCTGCACACTTCTGTTCAGTTCCCTACGGATACGTACGAACTAAACAGTGGTTGTAACGGACATTTACTTATAAGGTGGAAAATTACACCTTCCAGAAATATATATAGATTATCTAGGGAAGTATCCGAGGTCGAGGAGAGGACACGCCTACATTTCTATCGTGGTGGACCATTTTTCAAAGTACACCTTCCTTAAGGCGATACGAGAGACATCAGCGGCTTCCGCCATGGAATTCCTGGTACATGAAGTATTCTTTAAGTTCGGAGTACCAGAAGTTATCCACTCGGATAACTGAAAGCAATTCGCCTCCAAGACCTTCGAAGAAAGGGTTGCGGATTTTGGAATTAAGCATGTGAGGACAGCAGTATCTTCACCATCGAGTAATGCAGCGGAAAGGGTGAACCGCAGCGTGTTAGCTGAACTACTTGAACGGCTAATGTTACCCTTTGGCGCGTAAATTGCCGTCTATGTGTGACCAAAAAATGGACGGTATAGCCCATGGTGATAAGCGTACGAGGTGAGCAAATTACGGTACGACCAAAGAGCGAGAATATTCCACGCCACGCCCGGACAAGAAATTTACCGGCGGATTTTCGATCGCAGTGAGTTCTCGAGAAGCTTTATCGCGAAGTTTGCGAGAACGTTCTTGCGGGCACGAGTGGTTAAAACGGTCGGAAATAACGCGTACCTCCTCGAGGATCTGCAAAGTTCAAAGTGTGTGATGTTTGTAGTATATATATTTATACCTTTCGACCATTGAAAATGGTCAAAAAAGGGTATACTAACTTTGTGCAATGTATGTAACAGGCATAAGGAGGCGTGGCAGACCCCATAAAGTATATATATTCTTGCTCAGGATCACTAGCCGAGTCGATTGAGCCATGTCCGTCTGTCTGTCCGTCTGTCTGTCTGTCCGTCTGTCCATCTGTCCTGCTGTCCGTCTGTCTGTTTGAGACAACGGATCTTAGCTATTAAAAGAGCTAGAGACACCAAATTTGGCATGGAGGTTCCCATATTTCCCAAGCAGATGAAGTTTATTTCAAATGTTCGATGCCACGCCCACCGCCCCCGCAAAACGGTAATTTGTGATTATTAAGCAAAGTATTCAACTTATAAAGTTCTGCTTCGGTATGTATAATGCTAAATGTCATATGAACATATTCTCCAAATTACAATCCGATCGGACCAATAACACAGGAGTTATTCTAGTCAACGTTTTTAAAACATATGTACGAGCAGCAGCCTGCGCGCTGCTTTGAGCAATTGACGTCGACGTCGACGTTGCGTCGTGTCGCTTTACTCTTTACGCGCGTCGCTGTATGAGTGCGAGCGAGTAAGCTATATGTAGTGTAGTTACACGTTCATTAAAGATTTAGAAAATTGGGAGAAGGGTATCTTACTGTCGAGCGCTCGACTGTAGCCATATCCACTTGTTTTATTTACATTAATTCAAATATATCTTGTGTGTGCGTGTAGCAAGCTTCAACTCGACAACTGGACCAATGATTGGACCAGCAAAACAAGATCTTCAACATACCTGCACTGGTGAGTCCGTTCCGGTGGGGATCCGCCCGGGTGATTTTGTCCCTTCACGGGGAAGGCATGAGCGCCGAATTGCTACCTTGACGGCGCGTTGACGCCTCGGCAGCGTATCATTTAAACTTGCTCCGACTTCAGCAGCACTAGTAGAAGCCGACGTATCCAACGCCAACAGCTGGCGTAATCTCTTGCCTGCTCTAGCCGACTAAACCATCCGCCGCTAGCTGGCCGAATTTGCGGCAAAAAAGCTGCAAACATAAAAATGTCTCCTTAGTTTTAACCAAAAATAATTGTTAGCGTTCAGTTTTCCCACGTGGCGTTAGTAATGGCAGTGAGGTCCATTATTATTGTTAAACAAGTCGGAAAGGCTACAGTCCAGCGCGCCCGACTGGGGTATACCCGCTACAACTTTGCGAAAAAATACGTGTCACAGTCTCAAATTTGTTTTTCTAACTCGCCTCATCGTTATCATCGATTTTAAAAGAATATGTAGCATAATGCTAAAAAAAAAATAAAAATAAAAATAAGAACAGTAGAAAAAACACACAAGTGGGTAGGGCTACAGTCGAACGCCCGACAGAAGGATACCCTTCTCCCAATTTTTAAAATCCGTTACAAACGTGTAACCACACTCATAATTTCAAAGAGAAATTTTGCACAAATACTTCTACTACATGTAGCTTTCTCGCTCACACTCACACAGCGACGCACGTTAAGAGTGACGTCGACGTCGGCGTCAACTACTGAAAGCAGCGCGCAGGCTGCTGCTCGTACATTTGCACTGAAAACGTTGACTTGAATAACTTCTGTGTTATTGGTCCGATCGGATTGTAATTTGTAATTTGGGGGATATTTTCATATGGCATTTAGCATTATACATACCAAAGCAGAACTTAAATTATCGATTTGCGGGGGCGGTGGGCGTGGCATCAAACATTTGAAATAAACTTTATCTGCCTATTATTTATATATAGGAACTTCCATACTAAATTTGGTGTCTCTAGTTTTTTTAATAGCTAAGATCTGTTCCCTCATACACACCGACAGACGGACAGACAGTCGGACATGTCTCAATCGACTCGGCTAGTGATCCTGAGCAAGAATATATACTTACGTTTTCTTTACGAATGTGAGTCGAACTAATGATCTGTCTTTCGACTAAGATCAACGCTGCAGAGTTTAAATGTATGGAACTAAACACGAACGAGTTCAGAGTATAGCCACTTTATTGTTTTACTGTCAGCTTAAGACTAAATGTACAGAGAGAGTTTTGATCGGCTCGAAGTGAGTCGCGAGAAACGGAAATGCTTTTGTCAGCATTTTTATTTATTTGTGTTTAAGTGCATGCAAAAAGAATGATGAAGTTATACAACAATCATGCGCTTTACTTTTTTGTGGATTCAAGTTTCATTACGTTATGTTGTGTATTTATGCACGCGCAAGATTGTATGCGCGTTGTTTTTGTTAGATTTAAGTTTATGTAAGCGTAATATGAGAAGCATATTATGCTACTTCCCTCCCCTTAAAAGGAAGCTTATGCTTCTATTGGGGTTGACGCATATAATCTTGGTAATGCAGTTGGGTTTGTATTTTGTGTTTCCATAATTGTTTTTGTTGTTTTTAGTTTTAAGTAGATACAAACTATACAAAATGTAAGGCTTATGAGTGATACAATAATAGAGACTGTAATATTATTATTTGATATTAGTTTTACAATGTCCTTATGTTCTATTGGTTTTATTTTTATTAGTTCAATGGGTGTGTACAATGGGGTTAGATTTATTTCGGGAATTAGCTGGTTTTCGTTTAATGTTATTTTTCCTATTTTAATTTTACATTGTTTTATTGTTATTATTTTATTGCCGTTAATTGTTACATTTTTATTTATTTCTTGGCAATCTTGTTCTATAATAGTATTCTTTATGTTCCAAGTAATATATATATATATAATATCCTTTATTTGGTTCAACGTATTTAATTATCTGGTTAACTGTTGTGGGGACAAAATTGCAAATTGGTTTAGTTCTTTTTATAATGTTCTTAATACATTCGTTACTTATTTCTTTACAATTTTGATTATAAATTTTGCCATGTTCTTCAAAATAAGTATCTTTTTCGTTGTGATCGAGTTGGTACCCGTTATTATCTGGGTAAGGTTTTATGTTAATTGTGTGGACAGTTTTTTGCTTAATAGGGATATGTGCTATGATAAGTATTTGGTTAGTACTAATCCAGGTTGATGTTTTAATTTGTAAGATGTTACTGCTGTCAACGTTCTCTAGTCTGTCGT
Organism: Zaprionus tsacasi; assembly: GCA_018904105.1. NCBI lineage: Eukaryota > Metazoa > Arthropoda > Insecta > Diptera > Drosophilidae > Zaprionus > Zaprionus tsacasi. Next base: position 86,838 of record JAEIFR010000053.1, read on the forward strand.
GATTAAGTAATTTGGGATTAAATAGTCCTAGTCGCGAAAGTTGCATTCCCATTGCAATGTCTTCTATATACTCGGTAAATTGGATAAGTTCGTATATTAACTGTTCTCTGTTACTATGTTCGTCTAAAAATTCTTTTGTTCTTTGTATGTTACTGTTAATGAGTTGAATTATATCATTTACTTCGTGTAGATTTATTGAACTTGTTGCTACTGATTCTAATTGTTTTTCAATCTTTGTTCGGTCATTGTTATCTAGTGTTCCAAATAAGTATTTAAACGCTGATCCTACTATGTTGATTAGTCCTCGTTTCTGTCTGTTTGTTTGGTGTAGAGTTATTCCGCTAAGTTCTCTTCGCATTTTATTGTACAAAAGGTCAATTTGGGGAATTTTAGTGTAGTTAGTTATTTTATTGCTAAAATATTGGGTTAGGTTATCTATATCGGAAAGGTTTACGCGGAGACAATGGTGTTCGTATTCTGAAGGGATTTGAATCGATTTATCGGAAAATAGGAGGTATCCATGGTTAGTGTCAATGTTGTTGATTTGAAGTTGTTGGGTTTGGCATATTTTTGTAGACGTGAGGAGGAGTATTATAATGAACCAGGGGCCTGCGGAGTGGGAAGTTCATTAATTTTTTTCTGTTTTTTAAATTGGGTTTTGTAGTAATGTGTCTCTCTATTTCTATTGGTGATTTTATAATGGTCCTCGTCAGTTTGTTCCACGTTCTTTGTTAATTTAAAAGGGTTTTCTAATTTCCCTTTTTGCAACGGTCCTTTTCTATATCTAGTGTCGACGTTGTATTCTGTTCGGTCTTTGTTAATTTCGGTGATTTTCATTTCCTTGTTATATTGTGTATCTAGACTTGGTTGTCCAGCATAAATAAATATGTGGGCAGGAGTTTGTCCAGTAGTGTCATGTTTGGTTTTGTGGTTGTAAATGTAAAGAATCGTTTCTATTTTACTGAGTTTAGTTTCATTGTCATCGGAACTGTTTATGATACGGATTTTTTCGTTTATTGTTTTATGGAGCCTTTCTATATCTGCAACACCTGTTTTTGTGGTATTGAGTTGTAATTCTACGTTTTCAGTTTCGAGCCAACGTTTGAGGGCTAAACTAGAAAATGCGCCATCTCTGTCTGCCTTTAGAATTTCGGGTTTCCCCAACTGATTGAATATGCGCATTAGAGCTTTTTTGCATTCTATCCAATCTTTTGTTTTAATCTGCTCAAGGGTGGCGAATTTTGAATAAATGTCAATACAACTCAAATAGTGATTCCCTTCAGAGGAATAGATATCTATTACGAATTTATTGCGGCAATGTTCGGGTTTAGGGGTGACTTTCATTGGCATTTTTGTATTTCGGTGTTCAGTTTTTGCTAACTTACAAACTTGGCATTCGTTAATTATGTTTTGGATAAGGAGTTGGTTATTTGGGAAGTAGTACGAGGGTCGTTTGATAAGTCCGTGACTTTTTGAATAAAATATATTTTTTTCGTCAAAGAAGCGTTTTATTTCTCAACATAATCTCCTTTTAGCTCTATACATTTAGTCCAGCGTTTTTCCAATTTTTTTATTCCTTCCAAATAATAGGTTTTCTCAAGGCCCTCAAAATAGTCGTTTGTTTCTGTGATGACCTCTTCATTTGACCCGAATCTCTTACCGCCGAGCCATTTCTTCATGTTTGGAAACAAAAAATAGTCACAGGGGGCTAAATCTGGAGAATATGCTGGATGGGGTAGCAGTTCGTAGCCCAATTTATGAAATTTTGCCATGCTGACTACACACGTGTGCACCCGTGCATTGTCCTGATGGAACAGCACTTTTTTTTCGCCAAATGCGGTCGTTTCTGCTTCAAATCAATATCGAATCTGTCCAAAAGCTCTGAATAATATTCGCCGGTGATCGTTTTACCCTTTTCAAGGTAATCGATGTGAATGATACCTTGTGCATCCCAAAAAACTGTGGCCATGACCTTGTTGGCCGACAGACCCACCTTGGCCTTCTTTGGTGCACGTTCACCCGGAGAAACCCACTGTCTTGATTGTTCTTTGGTCTCTGGTGTGGTGTGGTGGATCCATGTTTCGTCTACGGTAACGAAACGGCGCAAAAATTCGTTTGGATTGCGGTTGAACATCGCCAAACACTCCTTTGAAATGGTCACACGGTTGCGCTTATGGTCGTGTGTGAGCAATCGCGGCACCCATCGCGCGGAAAGCTTTTTCATGTCCAAATATTCATGTAAAATGTGATGTACCCGTTCAGTTGAGATGCCTACAGCCTCAGCTACCTCACGCACTTTCATTCTCCGATCATCCAATATCATTCCATGGATTTTGTCGACGATTTCTGGCATGACGACCTCTTTTGGGCGACCTGAACGTTCGGCATCACTTGTACTGGTACGACCACAACGGAACTCAGTAAACCATTTCTTAACCATTGAAATTGATGGTGCAGAGTCCCCATAATATTTATCAAGTCTTTCCTTGGTTTCGGTGATGGATTTTTTACGCAAAAAATAATGCTTAATTAGCACACGAAATTCACTTTTTTCCATTTTCGTTAAAATTCACGAGATCGTCTGCTTTCAATGCCTATAAAACGCAAACCAAAAAACGCAGCTTTCTCAAAATTTTACAGTCAGCTGTTAATCGATAACTGCTGACAGGAGCAGTGTTGTATTTAGAGCAGGTGCGCGGCAAATACAAAAAGTCACGGACTTATCAAACGACCCTCGTATGTCTCGCCGAAAAGTTTTACAGTTTTCTGTATTCCGGGGTGTAGAAGTTTTTCATGTGTTTTTAGAATTAGTTCTTTGAAATTTGCATATGTGGGAATGTTTTTTAGTAAGATAAGGCTTCGGAAAATCTTCGTATATTTTGGATTCATTGTCTCTTTATATGCTTTTTGAATTACTTCAAAATCTGCATCGCTTTCGATGTACAGAGCGTTGTTTTTTGAACAGAAGTAGTCGAGTAGATATCGTTTGGCTATTTCAGGGGTCATTTCTTCATATGAAAGGTGTATAATTTGTTTTTTGAAGTAAGTTTCTATTTTTGTACTATTGGGACCTTTGGTAAAGATGATTTGTCTTTTATGTTGATTGATAGCTTTCTCTGATAGTCCGATCAAATTGCTACTGTCTTCTTCAGCACTATGTTGTGTAGATTCACAAAAAAATGTTTCTTCTATCTTTACTCTAGAAAGTGCGTCTGCTACGTAATTTTCCTTTCCTTTTATATATTTTATGTCGAAGTCATATTCCGAAAGTCTAATTTTCCATCTTGTTAATTTTGAATTAGGTTCTTTTAATTTGTGTAGCCAGCACAAGGGTTGATGGTCAGAAGCTATTTCGAAATGTCGTCCTAGCAGATAATGTCTGAAGGTTTTGGTGGCCCAAACTATTGCTAATAATTCTTTTTCTATGGCGCTATAATTGATTTCATGTTCATTTAGTGTTCTGCTGATGTAACTAATAGGGTGTCCGTCTTGTGATAAAACAGCTCCTAAAGCTACATTGCTGGCATCTGTTGTTAATGTAAATTTTCTCTCGAAGTTTGGTATTTTTAGGATCGGATCCTCAGAGATTAATAATTTTAACTTTTGGAATGCTTCCAAGTATTCTAAACTGTTTATATCTATTGTTGCTCCTTTCTTTAGGCACTTGGTCAGGGGTTTGGCAATGTCTGAAAAGTTAGGTATAAATTTCCTATAATAACCTGTGAGTCCTAAAAAGGCTTTAATTTCTTTAGTTTTCCTTGGTAACGGATATTTAACTATAGCATTGATTTTATCCGGGTTTGGTTTAATCCCGTCTTTTGTAATAACATGCCCTAAGAAAGTAGTCTCTTGTTTTAAGAACTCGCATTTATCTAGTTGTAGTTTTAAGTTTGCCTGTGATAATTTTTCAAAAACAGCTTGTAAGGCTTGAATATGTTCTTCTAACGACGTGGAGAAAACTATGATGTCGTCTAGGTATACTAGACAACATTTATTTAAAAGTGGACGGAGTAAATTGTTCATGCATCTTTGGAATGTAGCGGGGGCATTTTTAAGCCCAAATGGCATTCGTGTGTACTCGTAGTGTCCATATTTTGTAGAGAAGGCAGTTTTGGCTATTGACTCTGAGTCCATTTCTATTTGATGAAAGCCCTTTGCAAGATCTATTGTTGTGAAATAAGTTGACCTCCCTAGTTTCCCTAATATTTCATCTATGTTTGGTATGGGGTATCTGTCGTTTATTGTTATTTCGTTCAATTTCCTATAGTCTATTACGATACGAAGCTTCTGCTGTCCAGAAGCATCTAGTTTTTTTGGTACGACCCAAATGGGGCTACAGTATGGTGAATTACTTTCTCGGATAATGCCCTGTTCTAACATGTCCTGGATCTGTTTTTCTACTTCCTTTTCATATGTCTGTTGGAAACTATAAACTTTAGAGTAGACGGGGATATTGTGTGTGGTATTAATAATATGTTTTTCTTGGTTTGTGAACGTGAGTGTGTCACCTTCGCGAAATTGGATGTCCTGGTATTTTGTCAGTAGATTAGTTAGTTTCAGTTTTTCTTCTACGTTAAGGTGTTCTAATCGGAACATGTTCTCCTGAAGTGTGGAGGTCTCTAAATAAGTGGGGTCTTGTGGAAATGAAGGGTCCATTTGAATATGGTTCTGTTCTGTAATGCTGTTACCGTCTTTTATCTTGTATATTTTGTTAAATAGAGTGGCAGTTTTCTTTTTATAGTCTATTATTGCTTTGGCTTCGGACAACAATTTGCGTCCAATCAGCATGTCATAATGATCTGAAAACTGGTGGATCAAGAACTCTTGGGCAATAGGGAAGTAGTTGTTAGGTGGTATATTCGTAAGTTCATTAATTATTAACGGTCCATTACTGGTGTGGATTAGGTAATTGGTTTCTTGTGTTGGTGTTTGAAAAATATTTCGTGTAAGCATGTTTATCGTAGATCCTGTATCAATTAGACATTTCAATTCGGTATTATTATGTTTGATCGTTATATATTGGCTTGACCCGGGGCTACTAGCCGAAAATTTTCTGCTTGTTCGGGGTTGTCTGGTTCGTTGTCATTTGTTGTTGGTGTTTCCTCTTCTGTTGTTTCTGAATTGTCGTGGTTCTGTTCAGGGGGATACTGAATTAATTCTGGAGTATAGTTCGATTGATAGGGATAATGCTGAGGTTGAGAATATTCTGGATAGTAGGGATAATAGTAATTATAGTTATAAGGATATTCGGGTTGATTAGACGTTACTTCTTGATACCTTAGCTCTTCTATGCTCATTTTAGACTGTCCGCTGTCTGACGGTCTCTGTCTTTTTATTGGGTTATTAGTCTGTACGTTTCCGGTTTGTGGATATGTTGTAGGCATGTGAGTGTGGCTAGGTCCAAAGCGATTTTGGTCAAAAATATTTTGTCGGTTAAAAGCTGTGTTTCGTCTGGGTGCTTGTGTCAGGGGTATGTTAGGTTGTGGGTAGATAGGTCTATTTTGATATTGAGGAATCGGATTTGTGTTAAACCTGGGTACGTGAGAATATGCTTGGTGATAGGGTTGATAGACGTTGTTATAGAATGGTTGGAAGGGTGTAAGGGGTCTGGTTTGATTGTTCATTTGCCTGTTTTGGGGATTGTTTGTTACTTTGTTTGAAGTTGGCTTTATATTATCTTTACTTGAGGTTGGTGCCTCGTAAAGACCTTTTTCTTGTAATATGTTTATTAATGATCTCAGGTTTGGAATATTACAGTTAACTATTCTGAGACAAATGTGGCTTGGAAGTTTTTGAATTAGATCTTCGATGCTTGTTTGTATTAATCTATTATAATGAGTGATTTCATCAATATTACGAGGGTCGTTTGATAAGTCCGTGACTTTTTGTATTTGCCGCGCACCTGCTCTAAATACAACACTGCTCCTGTCAGCAGTTATCGATTAACAGCTGACTGTAAAATTTTGAGAAAGCTGCGTTTTTTGGTTTGCGTTTTATAGGCATTAAAAGCAGACGATCTCGTGAATTTTAACGAAAATGGAAAAAAGTGAATTTCGTGTGCTAATTAAGCATTATTTTTTGCGTAAAAAATCCATCACCGAAACCAAGGAAAGACTTGATAAATATTATGGGGACTCTGCACCATCAATTTCAATGGTTAAGAAATGGTTTACTGAGTTCCGTTGTGGTCGTACCAGTACAAGTGATGCCGAACGTTCAGGTCGCCCAAAAGAGGTCGTCATGCCAGAAATCGTCGACAAAATCCATGGAATGATATTGGATGATCGGAGAATGAAAGTGCGTGAGGTAGCTGAGGCTGTAGGCATCTCAACTGAACGGGTACATCACATTTTACATGAATATTTGGACATGAAAAAGCTTTCCGCGCGATGGGTGCCGCGATTGCTCACACACGACCATAAGCGCAACCGTGTGACCATTTCAAAGGAGTGTTTGGCGATGTTCAACCGCAATCCAAACGAATTTTTGCGCCGTTTCGTTACCGTAGACGAAACATGGATCCACCACACCACACCAGAGACCAAAGAACAATCAAGACAGTGGGTTTCTCCGGGTGAACGTGCACCAAAGAAGGCCAAGGTGGGTCTGTCGGCCAACAAGGTCATGGCCACAGTTTTTTGGGATGCACAAGGTATCATTCACATCGATTACCTTGAAAAGGGTAAAACGATCACCGGCGAATATTATTCAGAGCTTTTGGACAGATTCGATATTGATTTGAAGCAGAAACGACCGCATTTGGCGAAAAAAAAGTGCTGTTCCATCAGGACAATGCACGGGTGCACACGTGTGTAGTCAGCATGGCAAAATTTCATAAATTGGGCTACGAACTGCTACCCCATCCAGCATATTCTCCAGATTTAGCCCCCTGTGACTATTTTTTGTTTCCAAACATGAAGAAATGGCTCGGCGGTAAGAGATTCGGGTCAAATGAAGAGGTCATCACAGAAACAAACGACTATTTTGAGGGCCTTGAGAAAACCTATTATTTGGAAGGAATAAAAAAATTGGAAAAACGCTGGACTAAATGTATAGAGCTAAAAGGAGATTATGTTGAGAAATAAAACGCTTCTTTGACGAAAAAAATATATTTTATTCAAAAAGTCACGGACTTATCAAACGACCCTCGTATTTTCTAGTTCTAATTTACTTATAAGTATCTGCCGTTTTCTTTCGGCTTCTTCGAGGAAATGACGAATGTTACCTCGATATTGTGTGTTCCTGAATTCCTCTAGAAGTTGGTGGTTCGGTACTTGGGGCTTGTAGTTAAGTATGAGTTGAGTCCTGAGTTCCCTCCAGCTGCTGAGGTTGGTCACTCCGAGGGTGCGGATAACATCGCCACTGATGTTCCGTTCGATGTGTCCAAAGATTATTAACTTTTGCCTTTCGTCTGTAGTCTGATAAAGAGCCAGGATGAAGTCGATGCGACTGATGAAAGTGTACAGGGTGTTAGGATCTCCTTTGAAAACCTCGATTGCGTGTATTTGTCTTTCGACTTGAATCATATTCGAGTCAGACAGTTCTACTTGAATTGGCGCTGCTACTGCCATTGTGGTTTGTGTCTCTATTTAGGTTCGAGATTTGGATTGGGTTTGCGTTTTCGCTATTAGTTTGTGTGTTTATTTTGGGTTTTTTTTTTTTTGATTTTTTTTTTTTTCACTCACTTATTATTATTATTGTTCGTTTTCTGGTTTTTGCTTAGGTTAATTTGTAGTTCACTTTTAGTTGTATTATTTAAGTTATTTAAGTTTCACTTAGTTTAGCTGGTTCATGTGTTGCACACTTTGCTATTTCGCTTTGTTTTGAGTAACCTTTAGTGGATTTACTACTCAGCGAATTCAAAGGCGTCTTCTTAAAATTTTATACAATTTTAAGTTGTTCACTTTCACTATCACTCGTTTTACCGACGCGGGATATTGAAGTTCTTTAGCGGATGATACATAGAGAATTGAATATGTTTAATATCGCATCAACTAGTATCATCCTACCGGCTGCGCCACTTACGTTTTCTTTACGAATGTGAGTCGAACTAATGATCTGTCTTTCGACTAAGATCAACGCTGCAGAGTTTAAATGTATGGAAATAAACACGAACGAGTTCAGAATATAGCCACTTTATTGTTTTACTGTCAGCTTAAGACTAAATGTACAGAGAGAGTTTTGATCGGCTCGAAGTGAGTCGCGAGAAACGGAAATGCTTTTGTCAGCATTTTTATTTATTTGTGTTTAAGTGCATGCAAAAAGAATGATGAAGTTATACAACAATCATGCGCTTTACTTTTTTGTGGATTCAAGTTTCATTACGTTATGTTGTGTATTTATGCACGCGCAAGATTGTATGCGCGTTGTTTTTGTTAGATTTAAGTTTATGTAAGCGTAATATGAGAAGCATATTATGCTACTATATATACTTTGTGGGGTTTGCCACGCCTCCTTATGCGTGTTACATACATTGCACAAAGTTAGTATACCCTTTTTTGACCATTTTCAATGGTCGAAGGGTATAAAAAAATGTTTGCCCTGAGGGGATTCGAACCGTGGACCACCTCAAAAAGCTTGTAATATGCAGTTTGCAACTATAACCACTCCGCCATTAGCACATTATTATTTGGACCGGCAAAGTTGCATTATGAGACCATTCAGCTTGTCGTACAGGACAAAAACTAATACCAACTCACTTCCCATAAAATTCTTTTTAATCAAATGCATTTAATACTAAACTTAAAATATTTTAAGTACTTGAAAAAAAAGTAAATTTCAGAAAATCCATTAGAATCGGACCGAGTAGGATTCGAACCCGTACCCTTTCGCTCCACAGTCAACGACCACACCCACTCAGCCACTGCATCTTCTTTGCATATACTATAAAATTACAATCATGATCAGTGCAAATAATGTTGGTACATATAATTGAACAAAAATTCTTGCCGCCGGAGTTGAACCTGCATATCTTGCATATCTAACATAATAAAACAGACAAAACACGTGGTCACGTGGCACTACTATTTCTTTAATATCTTCCATATTTATCGTCCAATCTTACTGAAATTTTCACGAAACGTACGATGGTACTTATAACGTATATTAAAAACTGTAGCTGTAGAGCTAATATTGCAGCTGTAGTGAATTTTTTTCAATTTATAGGGGCGGGTGGAGGCATGGCGAAAATTTAAAATAAACTTGATAAGCGTGCAGCTATAACACATATTGTCACAAAATTTGGTAAGAGCTAGATAATAGCTGAGACCCAGGTGTTCACACGGACGGACGGACAGACAGACGGACAGACTGACAGACGGACATGGCTATATCGACTCGGCTGTTGATACTGATCAAGAATATATATACTTTATGGGTTCGGAGATTTCTCCTTCTGCCTGTTACATACATTTTCGGTTTGCACAAAGTTATAATACCCTTCTACTCTATGAGTAGCGGGTATAAAAATGTGTGAATTTATAATGAATTGCTAAGTTACCTTTTTGGAGGAGATGGAGCGGCCTTAGTAGGCCAGGACGGATACCGTGATTTTGGGTGATGCTCCGAAACTCCTGAGCAGGAGCAGCACATGGTTTGGTGGATGCGCGGTGACCTGGCAGTCACAAATGGCCGTTCTTGTGTGTTGTTTGTCCCACGTAGAGTCGATGTTTCCGTAAATAAACTAAACAAATGTGAAAATATGTGCAATATATGTTTTTATACCCCTCGACCATTGAAAATGGTCAAAAAAGGGTATACTAACTTTGTGCAATGTATGTAACAGGCATAAGGAGGCGTGGCAGACCCCACAAAGTATATATATTCTTGCTCAGGATCACTAGCCGAGTCGATTGAGACATGTCCGTCTGTCTGTCCGTCTGTATGAGGGAACAGATCTCATTAAATCTATTAAAAAAGCTAGAGACACCAAATTTGGTATGGAAGTTCCTAAATATAATAGGCAGGTGAAGTTTATGTTAAATGGTTGATGCCACGCCCACCGCCCCCGCAAATTGGTAATTTGTGATTATTAAGAAAACTATTAAACTTATAAAGTTCTGCTTTGGTATGTATAAAGCTATATGCCATACGACCATTCTCCAAATTACAATTCGATCGGACCAATAACACAGAAGTTATTCAAGTCAACGTTTTCAGTACAAATGTACGAGCAGCAGCCTGCGCGCTACTTTAGCAGTTGACGTCGACGTCACTCTTAACGTGCGTCGCTGTGTGAGTGTGAGCGAGAAAGCTATATGTAGTAGAAGTATTTGTGCAAAATTTCTGTTTGAAATTATGAGTGTGGTTACACGTTTGTAACGGATTTTAAAAATTGGGAGAAGAGTATCCTACTGTCGGGCGCTCGACTGTAGCCCTACCCACTTGTTACTGTTTAATTTGTTTACCTTTTGTATACCCTTGCAGAGGGTATATTAATTTTAGCCAGAAGTTTGCAACGCACCTTAAGAGACATCTCCGACCCTATAAAGTATATATATTCTGAATCAGCCGTCCATCCGTCCATCCGTCTGTTGCAACGCAAACTAGCCTCTCAGTTTTTGAGCTATCTTTATGAAACTTGGCAAACAAACTTCTTATTGCTGTACGCTGTAAATAAGTCGGAACGAGCCAGATCGGAGCGATACATCGTATAGCTGCCATATAAACTATCGGCCGATTTTTGTTGTTTTTCAAGATATTGCAACAAGATGTGGCAAATCTTATTCTTATTACGTTCTTAATGTGCCGTCAAATTGTATCAAAATCGGACCACTTTAACATATAGCTGCCATAGGAACAATCAGCTGAAATCAGAGTTTTTGTATGCAAACCTGTTTTGTGTTTGGAAATACCGCATATTATCAATACTTTTTAATGTTATACAGTAACCCGCCTTTAGTTTTTATACCCTTCGACCATTGAAAATGGTCAAAAAAGGGTTTTCTAACTTTGTGCAAATGTATGTCCACCGCCCCAGCTAGTCGGTAATTTGCGATTATTAAGTACTGTATTGAACTGTCAAAACGTTCTGCTTTGGCATACATAAAGCTGAGTCATATCATAAACATATTCTCCAAATAACAATCCAATCGGACCAATATCACAGAATTATTCAATTCAAAGTTCTCAGTACAAATGTTCGAGCAGCAGCCGGTGCGCTGCTTTGAGCAATTGACGTCGACGTCGACGTCGCAACGCGTCGCTTTACTCACTACTCTCTTTTGTGTGTGAGTGCAAGCGAGTCAGCCTTATGTAGTAGAATTTTAATTAACCGCAGTGTCATAGCCGGCAGCTACCTTTTACTTACGTGTATGATAAACCGAATTAAAGCCTCAAAGCGACAAAATATACAGTAATTACGATTTATACGATTTATTTACACATCTTAATTAACTTAATTTTAAGATATAACTATACAAGGCACTTGTATATATTAACTTATCGCAAATACATTTATAAGTTTTTTAAAATAAAATATCTTTATAAAAATGTATAATTAATAATTCACTTTGGTAATAGGCCATTAGATGCAATCAACACGAATTGTTCATTTGTATACTTTCGCAGAGGATATATTAATTTTGCTAGAAGTTTGCAACACACCTTAGGAGCCAGTTCCGACTCCATTGTTGCATTCGGGGTAGAGTCGTCGATGGTTAACATGCAATAGTTAGGGGAAACCGATGTTTTGAAAGGCAAAAACAGCTGTTCGATGCGTTCAAGTGATCAGGTGATGGAGAGGAAGATTTTGAATGGCTCGTGGTCGGACAGGGCAAGAGCAGATGATTAGTAGTGGATTTGAATGACAGGGTGCGGAAGTCTTTGTAGTGCCAGGCAATATATTTAAGAAGTGAAGTTCAGTATGCAATGTCTTCTATTGAAGTCTTGTTGGTTCGCACAGAATCTTCTATTGTTTTACACGTTTGGCTGTTTGTGGACGAGGGCTGTTGCTGCTTTATCAGGGGGCGACTGAAGCATTCCGGTTTTTGGGACACCAGGAAACATCACTCTAGTCGACGCCAAGCCAAATATAACTAAGCGATATTTTGGTCATTTTTGGGGTTATTTGCTACACGTCGTGGTGATAACCAGTGGTAACAGTCGGCGTTTTGAGCCCAGTCTACAGTCGAGCGCGCCCGACAGTAAAATACGCTTCGCCCAATTTTTAAAATCTATTACAAACATGTAACCATACCCATTATTTCAAACAGAGAAAACAAGAAAGCAAGGCTACCTTCGGCTTGCAGTTATACAAAATATAAAATATATTTGGATTGCTGCTGGTTTCTGTGGTATTTATTGAACAATTATAACAGTACATCGAATGACCGAACTTATATTGGATGTGGTAAGCCTGATAGCTATATCTTGAAATATAACGTATCCGATCAGGCCCGTTCCGACTTATTTAAAGAGGGCAGAAAAAAGAAGCTCGTGAGCAAAGTTTCATGAAGATAGCTCAATAACTGGGGGACTAATTTGCGTTGCAACAGACAGACGGACTGACTGATTGTTCCGATAGTAGCTATAGAATATAAACGTCTGAGATATTTAAATGGAAAAAGTAAGGGCGGGTTACTGTATAACATTAAAAAGTATTGATAATGTGCGGTACTTCCAAAAACAAAACAGGTTTGCATACAAAAACCCTGATTTCAACCGATTGTTCCTATGGTAGCTATATGTTATAGTGGAACTATTTTGATACAATTTTGACAGCACATTAAGAATAAGATTTGCCAAATCTTGTTGCAATATCTTGAAAAACAACAAACATCGGCCGATAGCTCCTATGGCAGCTATACGATATATCGCTCCAAACTGGCTCGTTCCGACTTATTTACAGCGTGCAGCAATAAAAAGCTTGTGTGCCAAGTTTCATGAAGATAGCACAAAAACTGAGAGACTAGTTTGCGTTGCGGGCGGAAGGACGGATGGACGGACGGACATAGATTTTTCGACTCCTCTGTTGATGCTGACATATACATACGTATACTTTATAGGGTCGGAGATGTCTCCTTAGGTGCGTTGCAAACTTCTGGCTAAAATTAATATACCCTCTCTGCAAGGGTTATTATTCTACTATATGTGCCTTACTCGCTCGCACTCACATAAAAAGTAAAGCGATGTCGACGTCAACTGCTCATAGCCGCCGGCTGCTGCTCGTACCAAATATTTGTACTGAAAATGTTAACTTTAATAACTTTTGTGCTATTTGGTTCGATCGGATTGTAACTTGGAGGATGTGTTGATATTGCATTCAGTTTTATTTATACCGAAGCAGAACGTTATAAGTTCAATACCTTGCTTAATAATCGCAAACTAACGTTTTGCGGAGACGGTGGGCGTGGCATCAAACATTTGTTATAAACTTGATCTGTCTTTGATAAATTGGAACCTTTATGCCAAATTTTGAGTCTAGTTTTTTTTAATAGCTGAAATCTGTTGTCTCAAGAAGGCATTGATCCTTAGCAAGAATATATATACTTTATGGGGTCTGTCACGCCTCCTTATGCCTGTTACATACATTTGCACAAAGTTAATATACCCTTTTTATTCCCCATTTTCAAGAGTATAAAAAGCGGTGTGTAAATTGATAATAGTAAGCATACAGCCTTGAATAGAGATAAATAATTTTCAATCATTGTTTTTTAGCCTTACCAAACTTTAACAAATGTACATATCAATATTTAGCAACATGCCTAAATACATGTACATATGTACGTACACACATACATACATATTTCACTTATTAGTACGTCTTTTGTTGGGAGCTTAAAGTAAAGTTTTCTAACAAAAGATTATATATATGTACGTGAATATGCATCTATTATTGGATCAGACTATGGTAAGTTGTATAAATGATTCGGGGAGCGCCTCTGCTCAACAATCGTGGAAGAAGAATACCACAAGATCCGCAAAGCCCTAATTTAAAAGTTTTCTAGAGAAAAGAACAGCACAATATCAGAACAAGTACCGTTATGGGAAAAAGGGCGTAGATCTCGCTGCGAGGATGACACGTCGAGATCAGGTTGGTAATGTCGTCCTCTTCGTGTTCGATGCCATCGCGCGTTGGCACCTCGACCACGACTATCTCGTCGGACAGGAATCCGATGTTAAAGGTGCAGTTGGTTTTATTGAGACAGCCGCGGGACTGGCTGATGTTGGAGTACTGGAATGTCGGCTTATAAATATCAAACATCGCGTGAATATCGTTTTGTACCTCGTCGTTATCGCTGTAGAAGATGTAATAATAGTAGCCATCTTCGGTGATGTTCTGCTTTACCGTGTCATGCTTTCCTTTCTCCAGAAAGTGTGTGTCTCGGCAGGACGGCTTCGTTGGAAAACCCTCAGCCAGCAAAATGGCGCCGTTGAAACAGTCGAAAAGTCCGGTCTCGAAGCTCGATATAGAGTTGGATTCATCAGTCTGCGTAAAGTTAATCGCGTTGCCGCCATGACTATATCGGCGGTCATAGACGTTTTCGCGTTTCCTACGCTGATTTGTGTTGTAAAGCTGGTCGTAGAGCTGCTGTTTGTGCTGGTCGTGCACCAAGGCACTATGACGCCTAAAGCGGTTGGCTACGGGCGTGGGCGTCGCTGTCAAATTTGATTTGATCGCAGTTGTAGACACCACAGAAGACTGGTACTCTGGTAAAATTGTCACGTTAAGTCTTCTTTCGGGCGCATTCTTCGTATAGTTTGTATTTAGCGATCCTTTCTTGAGCTTTTTATGCTGTCGCTTCGCCGACGCCGGCGTCGAAGTAGAAGTCACAGGGACAACAGGATGATCATCAACAAAATCTTCACCACCATGATTTTCAAGTTCCAGAAGACCCTCAGTAGGACCCTTCTCTTCTGTTATTTCAGCCACATCCTCAAAAAACACCTTGACCTGGTCATGCCCCGGCGCATAGTTGGCATCTTTCTTGTTGTGATCTAACAAGCCACACAGCTTGAGTTCGCGCTTTCCCTTAACCACTAGAATGCGGGATCCGCTATAACGCGAACACACCTTCACCGAAACTTTAGCACCGTTCAGTAGAAAGAATCCCCAGTACTCCAGAGTGTCGTCTGGCAGAGTCATGGACTTCTTCAGTCTAATGTGCTTTCGGCTCGTCGATATCTCAGGCTTGTTCTGCAGTTGAAAAGCGTTAAAGCCACTACTCATACGCAGTGTGTGCTTTGCACAGAAAATGGACGAAATGCCATCACGTATTTCAATAATGTCTGACTCCGCAACAGGATAAATTACGTCTGAAAATATCGACTTGCGCAAATAAAGTGGCATAATGATCAAAGTCGCAGGCAAAATCACAATCATAATGCAGAAGACCAACACACGCTTGATGCCATGCATCTTGCGGTTCTCTGTAACGAGATGAACGATAGATATGTATGTAATATAAATTTGTATTTTATAAATTCTTGATACGTCAATATCAAGAAAGGACGCGACGCGTCTCTTTACTATTTACTCGCTTTGCTGTGTGAGTGCGAGCGAGTAAGTCATATGTAGTAAAATATTCTGTTTGAAATTATGAGTGTGGCTAACGGATTTTTTAACTGTACTTGCAAGAGATGATAAATGGTTAATAAAACAAATTTATAATCTTAAAATTATAGCGTTTTGGCGACCTTTGTTTTGAACAGTCATTGTAACTGGCTTGAGGTCAAGGTACAAAACAGTTCCTTACAATTAGGAACTACGCGTCGGCAAGAGCAGACGTGAAAAACAAATCCCTAAAGGCGGTTACCGGAGAGTAACCGAAATATATCGGAAAAATAAAATACCATAAATTAAAAATAAATTGTTTTTATTTTTGTACCTTGACCACGAGCCAGTTGCAATGAATAAGTATAATCTTAAAATATACGATAAAGTGCAAAAACTAATTAATATGAACTTAATACCCCATACCATCTAGCAACTAAAACTCTGAATACAAATCAAACTAAAAGGTCTGCTACTGAGTGAACAAACAACGAAAATCTGGCAAAAAGTCTAGAAATAGATTCAGTTCTCCCTGGAAAATTTCAAGTGGCAATGAGCATGTAACTTGGCTAGACTAAAAAGGTGTACTCATGTTGGTTTTGCATAAAAAAACAAGAAAGCAAGGCTACCTTCGGCTTGCCGAAGGTTTCATACCCTTGCAGTTATACAAAATATAAAATATATTTGATTGCTCCTGGTTTCTGTGGTATTTATTGAACATTTATAACAGTACATCGAATGACCAAACTTATATTTGGATGTGGTAAGCCTGATAGCTATATCATGAAATATAACGTAAATCGGCGGATAGGCTCCATCACAGCTTTACGATATATCAGACCGATCTGGCCCGTTCCGACTTATTTAAAGAGGGCAGAAATAAGAAGCTCGTGAGCAAAATTTCATAAAGACAGCTCAATAACTAGGGGACTAATTTGCGTTGCAACAGACAGACAGACTGACTGATTGTTCCTATAACAGCCATAGAATATAAACGTCTGAGATATTTAAATGGAAAAAGTAAGGGCGGGTTACTGTATAACATTAAAAAGTATTGATAATGTGCGGTATTTCCAAAAACAAAACAGGTTTGCATACAAAAACCCTGATTTCAGCCGATTGTTTCTATGGCAGCTATATGTTATAGTGGTCCGATTTTGATAGAATTTTGACAGCACATTAAGAACGTAATAAGAATAAGATTTGCCAATTCTTGCAATATCTTGAAAAAGAACAAAAATCAGCCGATAGCTTTTATGGCAGCTATACGATATACCGCTCCCATCTGGCTCGTTCCGACTTATTTACAGCGTGCAGCAATAAGTAGCTCGTGTGCCAAGTTTCATGAAGATAGCTCAAAAACTGAGAGACTAGTTTGCGATGCAACAGACGGACGGACGGACGGACGGACAGACGGACATCGACTCCTCTGTTGATGCTGATTCAGAATATTTATACTTTATAGGGTCGGAGATGTCTCCTAAGGTGCGTTGCAAACTTCTGGCTAAAATTAATATACCCTCTGCAAGGGTATAAAAATTATAAAGCCGCCGCCTGCCTTTCTCAAGGATTGAACCTCCACGTCTTGTTGCTTCATGGTCGGCTGCTCAACACATTTGACTATCGCCGCAACTACTAACTGTTCGGCTAAGTTACTATTTTGATCTCATACACACACATAACCATAACCATAAAGATCGAAAACGCACATGGCTGGCAGCAGCTTGCAGGCAAGGCATCACAAATCAATAGAACACGTTAACTTGCTTAACTTCTATGTTTATTATCCGATCGGGTTGCAATGTATAGGATAAGTTCACAACGTATTTTTATTTATTTATTTATCTAGATGTATGCCAAAGCTGAAAGTTAAGACTTCAATACTTTGCTTAATAATCGCATAAGAAAACTATTTTTTTTGATTTACGGGGGCGGTGGGCGTGGTAACCAATATCTGAAAATGACGTTTACTGCCTAGGATATACATGAATCTTTCTGCCAAATTTGGAGTCTCTAGCTTTCTTAATAGCTGAGAACCGTTGTCTCATACAGACAGACAGACAGGCAGACAGGCAGACAGACAGACGGACAGACAGACGGACAGACAGACATGGCTAGATCGACTCGGCTAGTGATCCTGAGTAAGAATATATATAGTTTATGGGGTCGCAGATGTCTCCTTCTGCCTGTTACGCACATTCCGATAAACCTAATAGACCATGTATTTTTTTAAAATCCATGGCCTATCAAGTCGGTAAGACTACAGTCGAGCGCGCCCGATAGTAAGATACCCTTGTCCCAATTTTTACAAACGTGTAACCATAATTTTAAACAGAGTATTCTGCACAAATAATTCTACTAGACATGGCCCACACACACAAGCGAGTGAAGCGACGCGTTACGACGTCGACATCAACTGCTCAAAGCAGCGCGCCGGCTGCTGCTCGTACATTTGTACTGAAAACGTTGACTTGAATAACTTATGTATTATTGGTCCGATCGGATTGTAATTTGGAGGATATGTTCAGAATGTTATGAGTTCAATAGTTTGCCTAATAATCACAAATTACCGATTTGCGGGGCTGTGGGCGTGGCAACAAACATTTGACATTAACTTGTTCTGCACCGGATATACAGGAACAATCATACCAAATTTGGTGTCTCTAGCTCTTTTAATAGCTGAGATCTGTTGTCTCAAACAAACAGACAGACAGACGGACATGTCTCAATCGACTCGGCTAGTGATCCTGAGCAAGAATATATACACTTTTTGGGGTCTGCCTCGCCTCCTTATGCCTGTTACATACATTTCACAAAGTTAGTATATATGTAGTTAGTTTCTTTTATAGTGTTACTTTATTGTTTAATGACAATTGTTTATAGTACACTTTATATTGTTTAGTGACAATAGCTCTTGATTATTATTATTTAATTGTTTGATAACAATTGTTTAGCTCTAGTTGTATAAGTATATAGCGCGATTGAAAAACGTCCGACTGCTCTCGTTCACCATTTAACTCAAAGTCCCTTCTTTTGGTTTTTTCCGTTAATAAGCGTTGCCACTGCGCGTTACTCTCTTGCTCTCTGTTTTATTGTTCATTTTAGTTCCCTGATCTGGTTCGTTTCCCACAATCGGCCCTCCTGATACATCATTCGACCCGAATGAATTTCCCCACGGCTTCATATATTCTGCGACTGTCGATGTCTTAAAAGGTCCATCACCGTCTCCAAGTTTTTCTACGTCATACCTTCCGTGCTTGTTTATCTTAACAACTTTGTAAGGTCCTAGAAATTTTCCTTTCAACTTTAACCCAGTTCCGTACTGAGTACGCTTAATAGCTACTAAATCATCTATTTTATACATTTTTTCACCTTTGCGTTTTAAATCAAAAACCCTTTTATTTTCTGTCTGTAACTGTTTTATGTTTTCGGAAGCTTCTGCGCGCACCAGCTCTCTCTCCTCATCTAACTCCTTCACTAAGGATTCCTTTATCAACCAATTGTGCTCTAGATCATTCGGAAGACGCATTTCAGTGCCAGTCAAGATTTTAGAAGGCGACACTAAAGTGCTTCTAGGCGGTGTACTATTGATTATTTGCTGCACTTTACTGACATGCTTATACCTGTCTCCTGCACTTTCATGACTTAACTTCGACAACATCGACACTACTGTCTTATGCATTCTTTCAACCTTACCATTGCCACGTGGTACACCTGTTGCAATTACTAGATGCTGAATTTTCTGCTCCTCACAATACAACTTAAATGCCTGTGCAGTGAACGCAGTTCCCCTATCAGAGATAATCCGGATTTCCAAAATTAGTAGCCTGACGCTCTAGACAACTTAAAACTTCCTCTGCTCCTGTGCTACGGGTGGGATACAACCATACAAATTTAGAAAAACCGTCAACTATAGCTAAAATGTGGTTGTAGCGCTTGCTCGTCATCTCCATTGGCCCAACATGGTCAATGTGATACGTCTTCAACGGTCTATCTCCCTTTCCAATCGGGGTCAAGAAACCTTCTTTCTTCCCAGCTTTCGAATTAAATACAATACACTCCACACAAATGTCGATAACACGAACAACCTTTTCCTTAAGCTTTGGTATGAAATAAGCTTTCTCAACTAAATATTGCGTTTTCTTTGCAGCAAAATGTCCTTGCTTATGAGCAATTGTGATTATTTCATTTTCCATCTGCGACGGTACCACAATAAGCTCGCGATTAGGATCTTTAAAAAGTATTTTGTTTTCTATATAAAAATCTTCATACCCTTTATTTTCTACAAGGCTTCTCACTATTTTCGTCCATTCATCAAGTAGTTGTGCTTGTTTCAATCGATGTACAACAGTATCACTCAGCATATAACATGATACTCTACTCAACGCATCAACATGTCTCATTCTTGTCCCTGTGCGATGTTCTATTTGATAACCAAAGTCTTGAAGGTATAATGCCCACCTAGCTACCCTCAAAGGAACATCCTTCTTCTTTCATAGTCTGCATAGTCTTTGACAAATCTGCAGAAATACGACGTCAATCCTAAGAATCTTTGAACACCTTTTTTATCATTTGGCAACGGAAAATTCACGATAGCACTTGTCTTCTCTCCAGAAGGCTTAATTGTACCATACTCAACTATATACCCCAACAAATTAACTTTCTTCTGCAATACCTGACATTTCGACCAATTTATTTTTAATCCATTTTTAATCTACTTAACACCTTCTCAAGCTTTACCAATCTTTCACACACATACGAGCTTTCATTTCCTAGCGAACGGACGTGTTTTTTTTTTGCGCTTCAATTTTTCGGCTTTTTTATTAAAAACAACCGGTGTTTTTACTTTAATTAACTTTAATCTCGAGGTTAAACTTTAGCCCGTTCACGACGCGTGTGCATGCTTCTGTAAATTAGTCAAACTAATCTGTGTTTGCTAATTTTAGATTCTATTTTTTTTCTGTTTTGTGCATCGGTTCTGCATAGTTTGGTGCATTTCGTTTATCTATATTTATCTATTCTCTTTTCGGACGTTATTGTTAGTGTTGTTTGTCACCGCTAATTTTTGTCTCTCCTTACCTCTCCTAATTCTTTGAGCGTGCCTAAGCTGCTCTCACGCTTTTCCGCTCTAGCACTTATCTTTTTCTCTGCTCTCTGTGCTCTCTGCCCTTTACGCGCGTTAATTTCTCTCTCTTGCGCTCATCCCTTTTCTTGTTTTGGTTTTGTTTTCTTTTTGGCTGATTTTGTTTCTACAGTAGGTGTTCCCTATAATGGACGTTTTGATTTGTTATAAGAAATCCTGCCTTAAGCAGGTGACTGCCGCCCAGGCAAGCATCTCGTGTTGGCTATGTGCCAACGTAGTACACGCGAAGTGTGCTGGATATACTGGCCCGACGGCTGACGCCGTAGCCAAGCGCACTGGGTTGCGTTATTGCTGTGATGTGTGTAGGGAGGTGGAGAACGAAATGTGTGCGTCAAACGAAGACTGGATTTAGGGAACTGTTTGGAAGTTTTCGCAAACTTTCTGACCAGTTCTCTGCGCTTGATTCGTCTTTCAATAACCTTAAGTTATTGAATGAATCACCAAAGCGTAAGAAATCCGCACGAAACCAAAAGGCTTTAGTTAGCGCCACCCATCTCCCTCTAATTGACCAGCCAAGCACGCCAGTGACCCAGCCGTTAATTTCGTTTACCAATCCCCCAATAGTAACGAGGTCTTCGGCTCAATCGCTTCCTGATAATGTCATTGAGTGTGTGCAACCTGTGACGCCCATAATTTCCGACAAGTCCGCTGTGGTATCGTTGCCCGTGCCACAGTTAATAGTCTTACCGAAGGCGTGTTCAAGTTCTAACACGATTTTTAGAATTGATCCTCTAGTTCTTCCTGAAGATCCATATCATCCAACGCTTAATATTTTACTAGAATTGTTTACTCCAATGCAAACGTCAATAGTTATGCCTAACTTAAAATCGCGTTGTTTTCGCAAAACTGATTTTGTTAAGCTTAACTATCTTATTTCTAATCATGATTGGTCTTTATTTTATTCGTGTTCTGATTTAAATTCTTGCATTGCATATTTTTATAAATCCTTAAATGCATTTTTTGATGTTTGCGTTCCGTGTGCATATCCGGCAAAGTCTAACTGGCTTCCGTGGTATACACGTGAACTACTAAGGTTAAAAAATGTTAAATCTCGGCTTTATAAAAAATTTACTTCTTCGGGTAATCCCTCTGATTATACCCGATACATAGTTGCAAAGACAAATTTTATTACTTGCAACAGTTTATCTTATAAAAAATATTTAAATCGTTGTCGACTTGAATTTGCACGTAACCCTAAACAATTCTATAACTTTGTTAATATTAAACGAAAATCTAATAGTTTCCCACCTTATTTTTTATATGAAAACAAGAAAGCAACCAGTGATCAAGAAGCTGCTGATCTGTTTGCGGACTTTTTTCAATCTACCTATTCCTCTACTAACTACGACAATAATCTTCCATATCCGTATTTAACTCAGAGATCAAATTCCGTTTCTTGTGATATGATCGATGAGGAATCATTACGGACTAATCTCTGCTCTATTAATCCAATCTTCTCTCCCGGTCCTGACGGAGTACCAGGATGCGTACTTAGATATTGTGCCAATAGCTTATATAGACCCATTTTCAAGTTATTTAACTTGTCTTTAGCAACTTCTGCGTTTCCTTCAATCTGGAAAAAATCTTTTTCTATCCCTCTTCATAAAAATGGGTCTAAGTCGGAAGTAAAGAATTATAGGTGTATTTCCAAATTATCTTCTATTCCAAAATTGTTGGAAAAAATTATTACCGTAGAGTTAACACATAAGTGCAAGTCACTTATTTCGCCATATCAACATGGCTTTGTAAAATCTAGATCGACTTCCACGAATCTTCTGGAGTTCACCTCACTAATTAATAAAGGTTTTCAGAAAAAAATGCAAACTGATGTGGTCTACACAGATTTCAGCAAAGCATTTGATTCAGTAAATCACTTACTTCTTCTTCATAAGCTTAATCTTATTGGTTTTTCCTACCCATTGCTCCTTTGGATCTCCAATTACCTAACTGGTAGGTCCCAAAGGGTGCTATTCAAATGTTTGCTATCTAAGCCTATTTCTGTATCCTCTGGTGTTCTTCAGGGCAGTCATCTGGGCCCTTTACTCTTTAACCTATTTATAAATGATCTTCCATCTGTTCTACACTTTTCTAATATTCTAATGTATGCTGATGATGTGAAACTTTGCTTAACATACAATGAACTGACCGCTAATTCACTTCAAGACGATATTGACTCATTTTTTACTTGGTGTAGCTGTAATTTGCTATATTTAAACTGTTCGAAGTGTAAGGTCATGTCTTTTTATAGAAGTAATTTTCACGTTGTCAACTATACCCTTGATCAATTTCCACTTCACAGAATTGTTGAAGTAATAGATCTTGGAATTCTTTTTGATCATAAGTTGAAATTTGATTGCCATATAACACACATTGTCAATAAGGCGTATCGGGCTCTTGGCTTCATTAAAAGATGGGCTAAAGAATTCGAAGACCCTTATACGACAAAATTGTTATTCACATCTCTTGTTCGCCCAATTTTAGAATATGGATCCTGTGTATGGTCTCCTCAATACCAGGTCCATCAAGACAGAATTGAGTCTGTCCAAAAACAATTTTTGCTCTTTGCTTTGCGTCGCTTTAACTGGGTTTCTAACATAGATTTACCACCTTACTCAAGCCGACTCCTGCTAATTAACCTACCCTCCTTAACTAACCGTCGTATTATGCTAGGTGTTATGGTTATAATAAAACTAATAAAATACGACATTGACTCTCCTTTCCTGCTTAACCAACTAAACTTCTGTGTTCCTTCTAGGGTCACACGGAATTTTGTACCACTTTCTTTGGGTTTCTGTAATAATAACTATAGCTTGCATGATTCTTTTAGAGTTCTCTGTGCTGATTATAATAAGCTTTTTAGAGAAATCAACACGGAATCCTCCCTTTCATCTATTAAATTATCTATATTAAACCACCTAACAACAATTAATATACATCCTAACAATTAATACTAATTTACCGATCTGATTGGGTTTTACTGGGTTTTCCCCAATCCTTTGCAGCAAATGCTGGATCGGGAAATCTTGCTTTATATTTCCCAGCTTAAATTTAAATTTAAATTTAAACTTAAACTTTACATTTAAAAATATATATATATTCTTGATAATTTTAAACTTTTTATGAAATTTAATTTTAATATCATAATTTTTAATTTTTATCATTTCCGTTTTTTTAATTTTAATTATATCATAATTTAAAAATAAAAACTAATTTTAATTTCTAGTCGACTGTCTTAGTTGACGTTAAATAAAATAAATAAATAAATAAAAAGTTCTGGTTTACCAGAAGAGAACCTATGCTCTGGAGTTATACCTGAGGCGCCTAAAAAGATTCTAGGTGTTCCACAAAGGAAACAAATTTTTGTTTCCAGGCTTGACCCTGACCTCACATCACATGATGTAACAGCCTATATTCAAGGCAAAATTCATTCCTTGGATATTAAAGTGGAAAAATTTAAGTTTTCTTATGAGAGGGACATATCATCCTTCAAAATAAGTGTCCCCAACGAACTCCTGGGCATTATATGCTCGTCTCAATATTGGCCGGAGCATGTAATGGTCAAAGAGTTCGAAACAAAGAAGAAGAAAAATCGCCCACCGATTAATCTTCCTTTGCCGTCTCTAGTCTCAGCCCAAACAAAAACAACATTAAACAAAAAAAACTAACATGCTCCTTAACTCTTTCATATCAAAATGATAGAGGTCTATGTACTAAACTTTCAACTTTATATTAACAGTCTTTCTTTTTCTTCTCAAATTGATGTGTTTACTGAGACTTGGTTAAAACCGGATATCCTAAACTCCAAAGTCTTTCCAAGCAAGTTCACAACCTACAGGTGTGATCGACCTGACCGTCGTGGTGGTGGAGTCCTTATTGCAGTCGATTCCACTATCAATTCGGAACTTTTACTGCCGGAGATTCAACTTGGTATTGAATTCCTCTGTGTAAAATTACACTTTCCCGGTTTTTCTCATTATATAACCTGTTCCTATATTCCGCCGTCATCGGATGTATCTGTCTATTTGCAACATTTGTCTGCAATAAAGACTATATTTAATCTGTTATTAGACAGAGATCACCTTTCAGTTCTTGGGGACTTTAATATCCCTGATTGTAATTGGACAACAAGTATTGATTCAAATTCTCTGCTGCCCTCACGGCACCAAGACCTTTTGACGGTCTGTTTGATATGTCATTGTCGCAGGTCAATCATATCTTAAACTGTAGTATCAGATCGTTAGACTTATGCTTTGTCTCCGATCCATCTAGAGTGAATTTAGTCAAGACTCAACCACTTTCTTTCCCAGAAGATCCTTAACATCCTACTCTGGAAGTGTCTTGATTTTGGGGCTTGTATGGATAAATCTGAAAAACTGTGTAAACGCGTACGCTGCTTTAGAAAAGCAGATTTTAATTTATTAAATTCCTTAATTTCTCAATTTGATTGGTCGGAATTGTATGTGTCTACTGATATATCAGTAGCGACCAATATTTTTTATAAAATTATTCATTCATTCTTTGATATTTGCGTTCCGTGCTTTTATTCATCATCCTCGAGTAAGCCGACATGGTTTACAAGAGAGTTGTCACGGTTAAAAAATTAAAGTCAAGCCTTTATAAAAAATTTAAATGCAGTAACTCGCCCTTAGCCTTTTCACGCTACTTAAGCGCGCGGTCAGACTTTACAGTCTTAAACGCGAAATGTTATAAAAACTATTACAAAACTATACAACGAGCTAGTAAGGTTCAGTTTTTTAGACTTGCACATTCGGTGCTCTCTGCAGGGAAACAACCCTCTGCACCCCACGCAGTTCGCGTATATAGCCGGTAGATCGACAGAGGTCGCTCTCCACAAATTAGTGAGTAAGATCGAAAGGGCCTTCGTATCAAAGAACATTGCTCTGTGCTCTTTTCTTGATATAGAGGGTGCTTTTGATAATACCGGCTACGGGTCTATCTCTACTGCGCTTGAGCGCAGGAACATTGCCCGTCCCATAGTCCGGTGGATTGACGCCATGCTCGAACACCGGATTATCTCCTCGACCCTGGACACGACGACCGCCCTTATTAGTGCGGTAAAAGGGTGTCCCCAGGGAGGGGTTTTATCCCCCTTGCTCTGGTCCCTAGTAGTTGACGAACTACTTATCATACTCGCAGAACAGGGCGTGGAAGCGATTGGCTATGCCGACGACCTGGCTCTCGTAGTGAACGGGAACTATGCCAACACCGTGACAGAGCTGATGCAATCAGCTCTGAACACGGTCAGTAGATGGTGCGTTGATGTAGGTCTTAGCATCAATCCTCAAAAGGCAATCATTGTTCCCTTCACTAAGCGATATTCTATTGACATTGGTCAATTACATATTGGCGGCTCTCCTGTGGAACTTTCCAACGAAGTCAAATACCTAGGGGTAACCCTGGATAAGCGACTAAACTGGAACTCCCACCTGCATAACACTCTATCAAAGGCCACTCATGCCATGTGGGCATGTAGAAGGCTTTTCGGTAGAATATGGGGTCTCAAATCCTGCACCATTAGGTGGCTTTTTGAGATGATGGTAAGACCGATCGTAACCTACGCTGCTATTGTGTGGTGGCCAAAGGTTACGCTGGTCACTGCCATCAATAAATGCACGAAACGGCATAGGCTGCTCTGCCTTTCCTTGACGGGTGCACTCCGCACCTGTCCCACTGCAGCAATGGAATCGATTTTGAATCTGACTCCGCTGCATATCCGTATAAAAGAAGTTGCTGCTATGAGCCTTCTTAGAATCAAGCTCCAATCTGGGCTTCTAGCTACCGAATCTGGACATGCTAGCCTACTCAAAGATATTCCTGGCTTAGAGATCTGCATTAGATCAGATTCTATGACCAAGGAACTCTTCTTTGGTGCAAAATTTAGAACCCTCATCCCGGACCGCAGGGTTTGGGATGCTGGCAACCCCATCAGAGACCCTAATAGTATACATTGGTATACCGACGGGTCAAAGACTGAACAGGGGGTTGGAGCTGGGATACATGGTCCCAACTCCAGGACCTCGATCGCTATGGGCAACTGGCCCACAGTTTTCCAATCAGAGGTTCACGCCATTGAGTTCTGCTGCCGTCTTATCCTTGACAAGGGGACTAGAGGAGCGAAAATCTACATCTTCTCGGACAGCCAAGCGGCCATACTAGCCCTCTCCTCAAAGAGAGTAGGCTCGCGTATGGTGGCTGACTGCTGGAAGTGTCTCCAGAGGCTGTCATTAAGAAATAAAGTTACCCTAATTTGGGTACCTGGGCACTCTGGTTTCCAGGGCAATGAGGTAGCGGACGAACTAGCGAGGGCTGGGTCATCATCCACCTTGATCGGCCCCGAACCCTTCTGTGGCGTGGGGTGGTCTACTATCTCCTCCCTTGTGAAATCCTGGGCTGGAAGATTAACTGAACGCTACTGGTTCTTCCAACCTGGGATGCGGCAGGCTAAAGAGCTTACCAATCCCAAAGTTGATCGGAGGACCAAGCAACTCTCAAGGAGAGACCTCTATCTCCTTGTTGGTTACTTAAGTGGCCATCACTTGGTGAACTATCACCTCAATAAAATGCGTTTGTCCTCGGACGCGGAGTGAAGGCTCTGCAAAGAGGACGATGAAAGTACCAAGCACATTCTATGTGACTGTCCGGCCTTGGTATGGACAAGGAGGAAACATCTGCACGCGGAAATCGCAACTCCAGAGCAGATTGTCCGTTCCTCGACGAAAGATCTGTTATGCTTCATTAGGGAAGCAGAACAGCTTTTGTCATGACAGGGAGAGCATTATGGGCACAAAAGAACTTATTGGTCGCAGTGCCTCGCGCCTTCTCCGCTGGGAGACTCCCTCTTATATAATAATAATATAATAAGGTTCAGTTCATTCAGAACCCCAAACAGTTTTATAGTTTTGTTAACACGAAGCGTAAGTCTTCCGCTTTTCCTTCTAACTTAACGTTTGAAAATGCTAATGCAAATACCGACCAAACCATGGCCGATCTGTTTGCAAAGTTTTTTCAAACGACTTATTCACCATCTACACATACTACTCACTTTTACCCATACAACATTCCAAGTTCGAATGGTATCTTCTCCCCCTTTCTAAACGAAAGCTCCCTTATCAAGCATCTTCATTTAGTTAAGCCAGTTTTTTCACCAGGCCCTGACGGTGTTCCCGCTTGTATACTTCGTTTCTGTGCCAACTCCTTAAGTAAGCCTTTGCTCAAACTATTTTCGCTGTCCTTAGAAACTACACTCTTTCCTTTCATTTGGAAGGAATCTTTTATTATCCCCTTATTGAAAAAGGGCAGCAAATCTGAAGCAAGCAATTGTAGAGGTATCTCTAAATTGTTGGCTATACCTAAATTTTTCGAGAATGTTATAACTCCTCACTTGCAATTTATTTATTTTAACGGATTTATTAAACGTCGTTCAACTACGACAAATTTGCTGGAGCTGACATCCTTTGTGGTAAAAGGATTTCAGGAAAATCTTCAAACTGATGTCATTTATACTGATTTCAGTAAAGCCTTTGACTCAGTGAATCATTCCCTTCTGGCACATAAGCTTGACCTTCTAGGTTTTTCACCTAAACTACTTAGTTGGATTGTAAGCTATCTGACTGACAGAACTCAAAGAGTCCTCTTTAAAAACAGCCTCTCAATTCCACTTCATGCCACATCTGGCGTTCCTCAAGGGAGTCATCTCGGCCCCCTATTTTTTACGCTTTTCATCAATGACCTGCCTTTGGTCATACGTAACTCTCGTACTCTCATGTACGCAGATGATGTAAAGCTTTGTTATCAATTTAAAGAAGACCACTGTCACTCACACTTACAAGCCGACCTAAATAGTTTTCATTCGTGGTGTTGTGCCAATTTTTTAAACCTGAACAGCTCTAAATGCAAGCTGATGACATTCTCTCGAGCCAGTCCAATGTATACTTCTTATTCTCTTTGTGGTTGTGTCTTGGAAAGAATTACCCTAGTTGATGATTTGGGGGTCCGTTTGGACCGAAAACTAAAGTTTTCCAATCATATTTCTAATATGGTCAATAAAGCCATGGGTGTCCTTGGCTTTATTAAGAGATGGTCTAAGGAATTTGACGATCCTTATCTTACAAAGACCCTCTACATCTCACTTGTTCGTCCTATTCTTGAATACGGTTCATGCGTATGGTGTCCCCAGTACACTATTCATAAAGAACGCATCGAGTCCGTACAAAAGAACTTTTTACTTTTTGCTTTACGTGGCCTTAACTGGGATGAAAATTTAAGACTGCCTTCCTATAACAATAGACTCTTATTATTAAATTTGCCTTCCCTAACTAATCGCAGAACCATGCTAGGGGTATTATTTATTAACAACCTTCTGCAAGGTGACATTGACAGTGAAGCCCTTGTAAGACAGCTTCACTTCTCTGTCCCATGCAGAAGTACTCGTAATTATCTTCCACTAATTCTTCCTTATTGTAGATCGAACTATGCACTGCACGATCCGTTCAGGGTATTATGTTCGGACTACAATAAACTTCAACACGTCATAGCTAGCACTAACTCTATTGCTGCTATGAAGTCTTTAATTCTTCTCTATCTAGTACGTAATTAGTATTATTATTTCCTCGATATTCTTTTTACTGCATGCATATTCTATCTTCTATCCGCGTTTTCTATGTTTATCGCGTTATTTCCTTACGCGTGTCTATTCGCATTTTTTACCGCGTTTCCGTGTCGTCCGTTATGCGACGGTGCCTCTCGGTCGGTTAGGCGGGAGGTGGACTTCGTCTGGGTTCCGCGCGCAACAAGCATCGGCTTGGTGTCGTTGGACCACTTGTTAATACATTCATTGTATTCAACGTCCAAAAAAAAAATTATTACTGGGCACAATCACATCATCCATGTATACTACTACATCTCCACTGTTGATTAGTTCCCTTAAGACTGCCATTATGAATCGAGTAAAAACTGCAGGTGAGTTTGTAATACCGAAGGGGACATACATAAATTCATACTCTCCCTTTTGTGTTACAAAGGACCTCCTTTTTGCGATTCTCAACGGGCACATGAAAGAAACCGTTAGTTAAGTCTAAAGTTGTATACACTTTAGCACTCTGAAGCTTTTCAATAACAACGTCAGCTTGCGGCATAGCAATGCATTGGAAAGTGATCACGAATTATCTTTTCATTTAACTTACGATAGTCACAACACAATCGTTTTTTCCCATTCTTGTTCGAAACAAGTACTACTGGTGATGAGTATTCGGACACACTCGGCTTTATAATCTTGTCACGCAACCATTCCTGAATTTGATCATCCACAATCTTTTGTTCACACTCTGTCAAACGTCTTGGTTATTGGAATACTGGTAAATCATCGGTTAACAGTATTTTCATCTTCACTGGTGTCGAACAATTTCGAATTGACTTATAATCTCCAATTAGACTTAAAGCTTTTTCTTTTTGCACATTACTCAAATGTGATAAATCAACCTCTTCAAATAGGTCAACCTGCTCCACACTCAACATGCACATACTTTTGAATTCAACAAACAACTCAGCACATGATCCTTTGCTCAATGGCTGGATTCTCTGATTCTCAACCTTTTTTTGCTTTACAACTTGACTTATAAACTCTGTGCCACCTTTGGTTACTTTCATATCCACGCTGTTTAAGATTGTTCTTCCTAAAATCGAATCAAAACCCATATCCTCATCAGGAACTACGTGAAATTCAACTTGCATGTCTATACCATCTATCTCAACCGAAATTACAAAGCTACCGAATGTAAGCACCTGCCTATCACCTATGCCAGTCAAACACTTCGCTAAACCTGTCAACTTATTTCTGCCCAACTTAGTATAAACACTTCTGCGTATAAGACAAAGGTCAGGACCTGTATCAACAAATCCTTGAAACATCATTGACTTATACTGCACATTTTTTAACTCTAAACCTGAAGGAGTGAAAATGCTTAATGGCTTTTACTCTTCCTTCCTATCTTGTACGACGTTTGTATTTTGATCTTGCTTAACTTTTCCATCTATTTTGCACTCTGATGCGCGATGTCCTGGTTGGTTACACTTAAAACAAGCAAAATCTTTCTTCCTACAATCTTTTAGCAAATGGGTATCATCACCGCACTTGAAACATTTACGTGTCTTGTTGTCACTGCTAATCTTCCTAGATTCAGAACTCTGTTTATCAACGAATGATCCAGGCTTGTTTGATGACTTGCTTGAACTACAAACGTTCTTGTAGACATCCAAACTAGTTTTTAGCTCTTTTAATGTTTTTGCTTGATACAGCACTACTTTGTTTGTAGGGGAATCCTGAATGCCACTAACGAAATAGTCTATAATTCTCTCATCTTCAAGCTTTGCTGGCTTGGCTATTTCCATCAGTGCGTACAAGAATTCATGCAAACTCTCATCTTTTTTCTTCTGTCGTCTATTTAATCTTCGATGTATTTCTGCTGATGACACTTTAACTTCGAACTCATCTAGCAATACTGTTTTCAATGTTTCCCAACTACGAATGTTTTGTTGACTTTTGACAAACGATCTAGCAGCACCTCGTAAAAGCTGCTTCGCATAGATAAACATTTGTAATTGGTTCCACTGAACTGTACTCTCACATTCTTCTACCTCATTTATCCACTGATCAACATCAACACTACCTGAAAATTCTGAAATACTATCCTCGACATCTTTTAAAGTAAACCATGACCTATTATTTTCATTTGTCATCATTGGTGCAGTTGCTACTGACTCACCGTCCGAAATGACTTGTTCTTCATTGTTTAACCTGTAGTGAGCAAGGAGTCGCTGCTGCAGCATGCTTTTAGTACCACTTGTCTGCAAATTTAACTCAGACAGCTTATTTCGTAGGTCATCAACGCGCAGCGCAAGAATTTCAATCCGATCCATTCTAACTAATATACAATTTATCAGTACAAAATTCTCAATACGAAATAAAAACAACTGCAATTTCTTTGCGTCAAGCTGAAAAACTTCTAAACATACCCTCTCTTTAAAGTTTTCAACATTACTTAGCCAACTCTGTTAAATCTATGTTAACAGCAACCGACACACAACTTGCAGCGTCGTTTTCGCCTCTTCGTTGTCCTCGCCTCGTTCGTTCCTACTGCCTCGCCTCTCGTCACTGCTGCTCCTCTCTCGTCGCCGTCGCCGTCGCCGTCCGATTGCCTTCGTATATGTTGCGCCGTATTTCGATGCGCCGTTATTCTTCTTCTGTTTCTCCTGCCACTGATGCCACTGTCGTTTTTCTGGTTGCTTCACCTTTCTTCTACTTCTGCCGTCGTTTTGCCGTTCTTCTTCTGCCACTGATGCGACGTCACTATCGTTTTTCGGTTTTTTCGATTATTAGCTTGCAATTTCTACGGCGTGGCCTTCAACTTTTGGTCACCGCCGTTGTCCTTTGAATAAACGCAGCGTCTCCAACTCCTTTTGGCTGCTGCCGTATTTCTTCGAGCACTAGATACGGAATCTCCAACACCTTTTGACCTCCGTCGTCTAAAATTTTCCAATGTACTCGGCGTCACAAACACCTTTTACTTGCCGTCGTCGATTGAATTCCAATTGCTTCAGCTTCACCGTGACTTTTTGCGCCGTTGTCGTTTTTCTTATAATTGATCCGGCGTCACGTTCTTTCTCGCTCGCACTCACTATGTTCGCACTTATATATACACAACTTGGGCCAATCTCGGTCGAGCCCCCAAAATTGTAGTTAGTTTCTTTTAAAGTGTTACTTTATTGTTTAATGATAATTGTTTATAGTACACTTTATATTGTTTAGTGACAATAGCTCTTGATTGTTATTATTTAATTGTTTGATAACAATTGTTTAGCGCTAGTTGTATAAGTATATAGCGCGATTGAAAAACGTCCGACTGCTCTCGTTCACCATTTAACTCAAAGTCCCTTCTTTTGGTTTTTCCGTTAATAAGCATTGCCACTGCGCGTTGCTCTCTTGCTTTCTGTTTTATTGTTCATTTTAGTTCCCTGATCTGGTTCGTTTCCCATATATATATATATATATTTTTATTGATGAATCTAAAAATCCAACCATATTTGTCGTTTATGTTGTATGTTGTTGCGAAATATCACTAAAGATTCTAATTCGCCTTAAATATAGTATAAACCTCGTCATCATCGATTTTAAAAAAAAAAAGTAGCATAAAGCAAAAACAAATTAAAACAAGTGGATATGGCTACAGTCGAACGCCCGACAGTAGGATACCCTTCTCCCAATTTTCTAAATCTGTTACAAACGTGTAACTACTCTGATAATTTCAAACAGAAGTTCTGAAAAAATACTTCTCTACATATAGCTTACTCGCTCGCACTCACACAGCGACGCGCGTAAAGCGTAAAGCGGCGAGACGCAACGTCGAAGTCGACGTCAACTCCAAGCAGCCCGCAGGCTGCTGCTCGTACATTTGTACTGAAAACGTTGACTTGAATAACTTCTGTGTTATTACTCCGATCGGATTGTAATTTGGAGGATATGTTTATATGGCATTTAGCTTTATGTATACCAAAGCACAACTTTAGTACTTTAGTTTAGTACGTTGCTTAATAATCGTAAATTACCGATTTTCGGGGGCGGTGGGCGTGGCATCAAACATTTGAAATAAACTTCATCTGCTTGGGAAACATAGGAACCTCCATGCCAAATTTGGTGTTTCTACCTCTTTTATTAGCTGAGATCAGTTGTCTCAAACAAACAGACAGACGGACGGACAGACAGACGGACATGTCTCAATCGACTCGGTTAGTGATCTTGAGTAAGAATATATATACTTTATGGGGTCTGTCACGCCTCCTAATGCCTGTTACATACATTGCACAAAGTTAGTATACCCTTTTTTGACCATTTTCAATGGTCGAAGGGTATAAAAAACTAACATGCTCCTTAACTCTTTCATATCAAAATGATAGAGGTCTATGTACTAAACTTTCAACTTTATATTAACAGTCTTTCTTTTTCTTCTCAAATTGATGTGTTTACTGAGACTTGGTTAAAACCGGATATCCTAAACTCCGAAGTCTTTCCAAGCAAGTTCACAACCTACAGGTGTGTGTATTGAATTTCTCTGTGTAAAATTACACTTTCCCGGTTTTTCTCATTATATAACCTGTTCCTATATTCCGCCGTCATCGGATGTATCTGTCTATTTGCAACATTTGTCTGCAATAAAGACTATATTTAATCTGTTATTAGACAGATTTCACCTTTCAGTTCTTGGGGACTTTAATATCCCTGATTGTAATTGGACAACAAGTATTGATTCAAATTCTCTGCTGCCCTCACGGCACCAAGACCTTTTGACGGTCTGTTTGATATGTCATTGTCGCAGGTCAATCATATCTTAAACTGTAGTATCAGATCGTTAGACTTATGCTTTGTCTCCGATCCATCTAGAGTGAATTTAATCAAGACTCAACCACTTTCTTTCCCAGAAGATCCTTACCATCCTACTCTGGAAGTGTCTTTTGATTTTGGGGCTTGTATGGATAAACCTAAAAAGCTGTGTAAACGCGTACGCTGCTTTAGAAAAACAGATTTTAATTTTTAAACTCTTCAATTTCCCAATTTGATTGGTCGGAATTGAATGTGTCTACTGATATATCAGTAGCGACCAATATTTTTTATAAAAATATTCATTCATTCTTTGATATTTGCGTTCCGTGCTTTTATTCATCATCCTCGAGTAAGCCGCCATGGTTTACAAGAGAGTTGTCACGGTTAAAAAAATTAAAGTCAAGCCTTTACAAAAAATGTAAATGCAGTAACTCGCCCTTAGCCTTTTCACGCTACTTAAGCGCGCGGTCAGACTTTACAGTCTTAAACGCGAAATGTTATAAAAACTATTTAGCTCGTTGTAAGTTTCAGTTCATTCAGAACCCCAAACAGTTTTATAGTTTTGTTAACACGAAGCGTAAGTCTTCCGCTTTTCCTACTAACTTAACGTTTGAAAATGCTAATGCAAATACCGACCAAACCATGGCCGATCTGTTTGCAAAGTTTTTTCAAACGACTTATTCACCTTCTACACATACTACTCACTTTTACCCATACAGCATTCCAAGTTCGAATGGTATCTTCTCCCCCTTTCTAAACGAAAGCTCCCTTGTCAAGGATCTTCAATTAGTTAAGCCAGTTTTTTCACCAGGCCCTGACGGTGTTCCCGCATCGGTTCTGTGCCAACTCCTTAAGTAAGCCTTTGCTCAAACTATTTTCGCTGTCCTTAGAAACTACACTCTTTCCTTTCATTTGGAAGGAATCTTTTATTATCCCCTTATTGAAAAAGGGCAGCAAATCTGAAGCAAGCAATTGTAGAGGTATCTCTAAATTGTTGGCTATACCTAAATTTTTCGAGAATGTTATAACTCCTCACTTGCAATTTATTTATTTTAACGGATTTATTAAACGTCGTTCAACTACGACAAATTTGCTGGAGCTGACATCCTTTGTGGTAAAAGGATTTCAGGAAAATCTTCAAACTGATGTCATTTATACTGATTTCAGTAAAGCTTTTGACTCAGTGAATCATTCCCTTCTGGCACATAAGCTTGACCTTCTGGGTTTCTCACCGAAATTACTTAGTTGGATTGTAAGCCATCTGACTGACAGAACTCAAAGAGTCCTCTTTAAAAACAGCCTCTCAATTCCACTTCATGCCACATCTGGCGTTCCTCAAGGGAGTCATATCGGCCCCCTACTTTTTACGCTTTTCTTCAATGACCTTACTTTGGTCATACGTAACTCGCGTACTCTCATGTACGCAGATGATGTAAAGCTTTAATATTAATTTAAAAACAAGAAAGCAAGGCTTACTTTCGGCTTGCCGATGGTTTTATACCCTTGCAGTTATACTAAATATAAAATAAATTTGGATTGCTGCCGGTTTCCGTGGTATTAATTAAACAATTATAACAGTACATCGAATGACCAAATTCTGATATGGATGTGATAAGCCTGATAGCTACATCTTGAAAAATAAACAAAATTGGCTGATATGTAACATGACAGCCTTACGATGTATCGGTCCGATCTTGCCCGTTCAGTTTTATTTAAAGAGGGCAGAAATAAGAGTCTTGTGAGCCAAGTTTCATGAAGATAGCTCAATAACTGGGGGACTAATTTGCGTTGCAGACGGATTGACTGATTGTTCCTAAACAGCTATAGAATATAAACGTCTGAGATATTTAAATGGAAAAACTAAGGGCGGGTTACTGTATAACATTAAAAAGTATTGATAATGTGCTGTATTTCCAAGAACAAAACAGGTTTGCAATCAAAAACCCTAATTTCAGCCGATTGTTCCTATGGCAGCTATATGTTATAGTGGTCCGATTTTGATAGAATTTTGACAGCACATTAGGAACGTAATAAGAATAAGATTTGCCAATATCTTGAAAAACAAATAAATTCGACCGATAGGCTCCATGACAGCTGTACGATATATCAGTCCGATCTGGCCCGTTCCGACTTATTTAATGAAGGCAGAAATAAGAAGCTTGTGAGCCAACTTTTATGACGATAGCTCAATAACTGGGGGACTCATTTGCGTTGCAACAGACAGACGGACTGACTGATTGTTCCTATACAGCTATAGAATATAAACGTCTGAGATATTTAAATGGAAAAACTAAGGGCGGGTTACTGTATAACATTAAAAAGTATTGATAATGTGCTGTATTTCCAAGAACAAAACAGGTTTGCAATCAAAAACCCTAATTTCAGCCGATTGTTCCTATGGCAGCTATATGTTATAGTGGTCCGATTTTAATACAATTTTGACAGCACATTAGGAACGTAATAAGAATAAGATTTGCCAAATCTTGTTGCAATATCTTGAAAAACAACAAAAATCGGCCGATAGTTTCTATGACAGCTATACGATATATCGGTCCGATCTGGTTGGTTCCGACTTATTTACAGCGCGCAGCAATAAGAAGCTTGTATGCCAACTTTTATGAAGATAGCTCAATAACTGGGGGACTCATTTGCGTTGCAACAGACAGACGGACTGACTGATTGTTCCTATACAGCTATAGAATATAAACGTCTGAGATATTTAAATGGAAAAACTAAGGGAGGGTTACTGTATAACATTAAAAAGTATTGATAATGTGCTGTATTTCCAAGAACAAAACAGGTTTGCATACAAAAACCCTAATTTCAGCCGATTGTTCCTATGGCAGTTATATGTTATAGTGGTCCGATTTTGATACAATTTTGACAGCACATTAGGAACGTAATAAGAATAAGATTTGCCAAATCTTGTTGCAATATCTTGAAAACAACAAAAATCGGCGATAGTTTCTATGACAGCTATACGATATATCGGTCCGATCTGGTTCGTTCCGACTTATTTACAGCGCGCAGCAATAAGAAGCTTGTATACCAAGTTTCATGAAGATAGCTCAAAAACTGAGAGACTAGTTTGCGTTGCAACAGACGGACGGACGGACAGACGGACATTTGGACTCATCTGTTTATGCTGATTCAGAATATATATACTTTATAGGGTCGGAGATGTCTCCTAAGGTGCGTTGCAAACTTCTGGCTAAAAGTAATATACCCTTTGCAAGGGTATAATGAAAAGTCTGGCATTTGTGCACCAAAGCCCTTGTAAATATATAATTAACGATTAGTAGACACAGTTTTAATGATTCTTTCTGCTTCAAAACACATATAAATAAATATTATCAATAGCCTCAAAATTTCCATCGATCGGACAATAAAACAAAAGTTTTTCAAGTTTACATTGTCAGTAGAAATGTTCTTCTTATGTATTTTATGTACTTCATACCTTCAAAGTGATATTCCGCAATTTGTTGCATTTTGAACTTATTGGATAGACCTCTGTGAGTAAACCACTGTTTTTTTTTTTGGCCTTATTTGCCTTTTTACGGGCTAGGTTGACTGAGTACTTTATAGTGCGATTATGAAATCAGACTGAAGAGCCTCATGCGGCTGGTTTTTAATAGAGACGTGATTGCTCCCGAATGCTTGTATGTGTCTAGGTGATGCATGTGTGCTCTATCTACAGGTCACATTAACGACAAAAATTGTGCAAATGTATGCCTAAGTTATTTACTATGTTTATTCGGAACCACAAAAAAAGCTTTGAGTGACAGGTTTTATTTAATTTACAATTACTAGTACGGCACATGGTATATTTGACTTACGGTCGGACTTAATGTTAGCTTATCAAATTAGTCCACAAAATAATTGAGTGTTACCCATCTTGCTTTTGAGTTAAAGGCGCTGATAATAATATATATAAGTGTATCTACATACGAGGTGTGTTCAAAAAGTAAGGTGACTTCAAATTTCTCAGGCAATGTACTTTCGATTATCGATTTTCAGGCCATGGATTTTAAAAAAATACATGGTCTATTAGGTTTGTCGGAATGTGCGTAACAAGCAGAAGGAGACATCTGCGACTCCATAAACTATATATATTCTTAGTCAGGATCACTAGCCGAGTCGATCTAGCCATGTCTGTCTGTCTGTCTGTCCGTCTGTATGAGACAACGGTTCTCAGCTATTAAGAAAGCTAGAGACTCCAAATTTGGCAGAAAGATTCAAGTATATCCTAGGCAGTAAACGTCATTTTCATTTCATTTTGGTTACCACGCCCACCGCCCCCGTAAATCAGAAATTATTAAGCAAAGTATTGAAGTCTTAACTTTCAGCTTTGGCATACATCTGATAAATACGTTGTGAACTTATTCTATAAATTACAACCCGATCGGATAATAAACATAGAAGTTACGTAAGTTAACGTTCTCTATTGATTTGTGATGCCGTGCCTGCAAGCTGCTGCCTGCCATGTGCGTTTTCGATCTTTTTAATGCGAAAGTGGTTATGTGTGTATTTGAGATCGAAATAGTAACTTAGCCGCAGAGCCAACAGTTGCGGCGATAGTCAAATGTGTTGAGAGGCCGGCAATCGAACAAAGAAGAGAAAGAGGTTCAACCCTCAGAAGAGGCGGGTTGAGTTTTATTTACCTTTTTTTTCGCTTCTAAAAGTTTTTTTTTTCATCATTATAACATTTAGTTTCATTTATCATATTTCAACAAATTATCTCATTCAATCCAATAGAAGTGTTATTGTTGTACAAGACAATATGACACGTTTGACCTAATGGTCTAAATATGCAATTTTAGCGTGAGCGGAGCGCAGCGACAGTGGTCTAGTTGTTTGGATGACGGACTCCTATGCAAACGGCCAGGGTTCTATTCCCCATGGCGAAAAGAGAATTTACCTATTTTCATTATACCCTTGCAGAGGATATATTAATTTTAGCCAGAAGTTTGCAACGCACCTTAGGAGACATCTCCGACCCTATAAAGTATACATATATATTCGGAATCAGCATAAACACAGGAAAATAATGAAACTTGGCATACAAGTTTCTTATTGCTGTACGCTGTAAATAAGTCGGAACGAGCCAGATCGGACCGATATATCGTATAGCTGTTATAGAAACTATCGGCCGATTTTTGTTGTTTTTCAAGATATTGTAACAAGATTTGGCAAATCTTATTCTTATTACGTTCCTAATGTGCTGCCAAAATTGTATCAGCTATAACATATAGCTGCCATAGGAACAATTGGCTGAAATCAGGGTTTTTGTATGCAAACCTGATTTCTTTTTGGAAATACCGCACACTATCAATACTTTTTAATGTTAAACAGTTACCCGCCTTTAGTTTTTCCATTTAAATATCTCAGACGTTTATATTGTATAGCTGTTATAGGAACAATCAGTCAGTCGGCCGATTTACGATATATTTTAAGATATAGCTATCAGGCTTACCACATCCAAATCTAAGTGTGTCCTTAATAATAAAGTTTCATCAACATCGAACTTTTATATTATATAACGATCAACGAACGGCATAATGAAGGTACCTGTTGCAATTTTATGAAAAACTGAGTACTATTACATATAGCTGTGTACAACTGCAAGGGTATAAAACCTTCGGCAAGCCGAAGGTAGCCTTGCTTTCTTGTTTTTTTATGTTTCGTTGTATTTTATATTTGTTTACATTTATATTTATAAAGCGTATGCATTTTTCCCATTTATTAATATTTATCTAATCAATTTTATATTAAGTGTTAAATTTTGCCTTTGAGATGTTTTGCATGCTGTACTTATGCGTGCAAGCATACAAGCATGCAAGCGAAGCTCACACATGCATACATATGTATGTATATGCGTGTGAGGCAATACACAAAACGTGAGGTAGGTCAGTGCATTTTTAACGGACGTCTAAATTAAAGAAGAAGCAGTTGACGCTGGTGTGTGTGTGCGTAATGAATCGTACCTCGCGCCAAAAATTCACATATCTCTCTCTCGTTCTAACTTATGCCATTGACTCTTGTCTATTCTGCTTGCTTTGTCCCTTCACTACTTTTTTCATGGTTTACTTTAAATATATATGTAAGCTTAAAATCCATGGCCTCTTATCGTCAACGCGTGACTGTAGCCTTTCCGACTTGTTTTATTTTGTTATGTTGGTGCACAAAGTTTCAAGTGTATA
Source organism: Zaprionus tsacasi (assembly GCA_018904105.1). NCBI lineage: Eukaryota > Metazoa > Arthropoda > Insecta > Diptera > Drosophilidae > Zaprionus > Zaprionus tsacasi. Next base: position 127,067 of record JAEIFR010000053.1, read on the forward strand.
GCACTTTTTGTTTGGTTGTGAGAGGCGTAAAGGTTATATGTATTTTTGCGGACTCGGCAATTTTTTGCTTTCGCAAAATATGGATTAAAAGATTTCGTCACCAGTTTTGACCCTTTTGAGTAAATCTGGGTCATCGTTGACGTCATTCAACAGCTCTTGAGCGATGCTCATGCGACGGTTCTTTTGGTCAAAATTTTGCAAATTTGGAACAAACTTCGATAGATAACGTTTACGCCTCTCACAACCAAACAAAAAGTGCTATACACTTGAAACTTGGTGCAGAAGAGGAAGAGTGTACCAACTTAACAAAATAAAAAACAAGAAAGCAAGGCTACCTTCGGTTAGCCGAAGATTTTATACCCTTGCAGTTATACTAAATATAAAATAAATTCGGATTGCTGCCGGTTTCCGTGGTATTAATTAAACAATTATAACAGTACATCGAATGACCAAACTTTGATTTGGATGTGGTAAGCCTGATAGCTATATCTTGAAATATCACGAAAATCGGCTCCATGACAGCTGTACAATATATCAGTCCGATCTGGCCCGTTCCGACTTATTTAAAGAGGGCAGAAATAAGAAGCTTGTGAGCCAACTTTTATGAAGATAGCTCAATAACTGGGGGACTAACTTGCGTTGCAACAGACAGACGGACTGACTGATTGTTCCTATAACAGCTATAGAATATAAACGTCTGAGATATTTAAATGGAAAAACTAAGGGCGGGTTACTGTATAACATTAAAAAGTATTGATAATGTGCGGTATTTCCAAGAACAAAACAGGTTTGCATACAAAAACCCTAATTTCAGACGATTGTTCCTATAGCAGCTATATGTTATAGTGGTGCGATTTTGATACAATTTTGACAGCACATTAGGAACGTAATAAGAATAAGATTTGCCAAATCTTGTTGCAATATCTTGAAAAACAACAAAAATCGGCCGATAGTTTCTATGACAACTATACGATATAGCGGTCCGATCTGGCTCGTTCCGACTTATTTACAGCGTACAGCAATAAGAAGCTTGTGTGCCAAGTTTCATGAAGATAGCTCAACAACTGAGAGACTAGTTTGCGTAGCAACAGACGGACGGACAGACGGACATCCATTTGGACTCCTCTGTTTATGCTGATTCAGAATATATATACTTTATAGGGTCGGAGATGTCTCCTAAGGTGCGTTGCAAACTTCTCGCTAAAATTAATATACCCTCTGCAAGGGTATAAAAAAATCGATAATCGAAAGTACATTGCCTCAGAAATTTGAAGTCACCTTATTTTTTGAACACACCTCGTATACAAATACTTACTTGAAAAGTCAGAACATAGCACTATGGCTACTGAAGCAGACGTGCAAACCAGCAAGTTTTAATGGAGGAAAAAAACAAATACAGATTTTCGGATTTCCACTTTCACGTCTGGATATCCTTAACATCACAAGACTGAACATTTTTTAAATTGCCCCAAAAACATATAAAAGTCCAATCATGCGATATATGTTTTCTCATGTATTTCAACTATCTAAATCCAATTCTTCAATCAAAATCTATCATGCACGTCTAAGTGTCGACTCAACCTTAAAAAAGTGCAAAATATTCAAAGCCCCAATAAATAATGGAAGGCTATGACCTGGTAATGTAATATGTGCTTTCAAGTGTTTTTGTACATTCTTAATCCGATTCCGTAGTCAAATTATGACCAGCACGTTAATTATTCGACATGACATAAATTCAAAAGTAATTAACGTGTTGTGTTATCAGTTGGCTTTATTGCGCTGTTGTATAAAAAAATACTCGACTTTAACGTAGATTACCCCATAATAAATAGTTCTAAACAATTGATAGCGACTGACTGCGTTCAACGCAGGGAATTTTTTTATTAGTTCCATATCGTGGCTTATCAAAGTACCTGGACTTGTTTGTCTACAATATGGTTTAGAGGTATAAATCTATATATAATACGTGTGTATTTTTTATGTATATCAATACTCTGCGTGTATAAAAAGCAACTGAATGATTGATGCATTTCCAACCCCACAAAGAATATGTGTATGAATATTCTTGATCAGTGTGAATAGCCAAGTCAATATAGCTATTTTCGTCAGTTTGACATATCTTAGCCGACAAACTCCATTCGACCGCTTCAATCGAAAACATTAATTTTCAAGCATAATTTGTTTTCCATTTGCAGAGGGTATATTAATTTTGGACAGAAATTTGAAACGCACCTTGGGAGGCATCTCCGACTCCCCTGACCGGGGAGTTCATAAGGCTTTGTCCGTCTGTCTGTCATCCTTGCGTTTGACCGTTTGTTACAACACAGTCTAGTCTCTCAGCTTTAGAGCTATCTTAATGAAACTTGGTAGAAATACTTATTTCTCCAGGCTGTATATAAGTCTGAACGAGCCAGAACGAACTGATATATTTTATAACTGCCATACAAACTATCGGCCGATTTTTGTTAGTTACCGAGATAGCGTTTCCAATTTCAGTACCTCGATTTTTATTAATTAATTTAAAAAGACATGAAATACTTGAAATTATTTATTTTTTAAAAGTTGTTCAATACTATTACCCAATCCTTTACCAGGTGTTTGTAGGCCAGGTATAAAAGACATAAGTGCAACTTAAAATGAGAAATCTCTGCAGGGGTATATAACCTTCGAGCGTCGAGCTCAAAAGCGTTTGACAAAATGTGTTTGAAACTGCTTAATTGGGTGTGGGATTTAGGAACAACTCTTGGTTATATGTATATGTAAAGAGTATTGAACAAGTCAGCATGGCTACAGTCAGTAAAATACCTTTCGCCCAATTTTCTAAATTCGTTACTAACGTGTAACCCATACTCATAATTTCTAACAGAGAAAAAGACTTTTACAGTAGGTGCAGCAGCTCCTGTCTTTATCTTAATGATCTCTGGCAACCCACTGTTGAAATCGTGCGATTTCAGCTACGATATCCGACATGTATGCTAATAAATTTCTCTTGGGATATTTCACAATTGATTGAAAATCGATAGGCAGCGAATCAGTAACAGGGAAAAACGATTTGTAGACAAATTTTAAGGTTTTATTGCGAATATAAGGAAAATTCAACAAGAATACAAAAATGATGTAAAGATATGTTGAAAATTAGAGTAAATTAACAAAGATAAAGCTATGTAAATAACAATTTATTGGGCACACCAAAAAAGGACAAATTTTCTGGACAGTATGATATTGAAATATTTTCAGGCTAGACGAAAATAAAAAAGGACAGATGTGTCCGGAAAAAGGCTGACCTGGCAGTTCTGCTGCACAAATTTTTCTACTTTATATGGCTCGCACTCACACAGTGATGGACGTAATGAGAAAAGCGACGCAACCCGACGTCGACGTCAACAGCTCATAGCAGCGCGCCGGAAAAAGATGACTTGAATAACTTTTGTGTTATTGATCCGATCGGATTGACGACTTTAATACTATGCTTAAAAATCGCAAATTACCGATTATATATAAACTTCAACTGCCTTTAACATAAAGAACCTTCATGCCGAATTTGGTGTCTCTAGCTTTTGTAATAGCTGAGATCAGTTGTCTCAAACAAACAGACGGACATGGCTCAATCGACGCGGCTGATGTTCCCGGGCAAGAATATATATATTTTATGGGGTCTGCCACGCCTCCTTATGCTTGTTACACACATCCACAAAGTTAGTATACTCTTCTTTGACCATTTTCAATGTTCGAAGGGTATAATTAGAACGTCTTCAGACTGTTTTTACACAAGGAGGTGTAGGAAGAGCTATCTAATTGCATCCTATCCGACGGAGTTAAAGTTTATATCTTGGTAGTTTGTTAAATTTTGATTTACGTAATTTCTATTAAGCAAAACTTTTTTCAAGAAAAACAAATTGAATTATTTTTTATTAAATAGCTGAGATTTGTTGTCTTAAACAAACAAACAGTCAGACAGACGTACATGGCTCTATCGACTCGGCTAGTGATCCACATGTAGTAGAATAATTTCTTCAGAATGAACTGTTTGAAATTATGAGTATGGTTGCACGATTGTAACGGATTTTGAAAATAGGACGAAGGGTATTTTACTGTCGGGCGCGCTCGACTGTAGCCTTACTGATTTGTTTACGAATAAATAAATAATTTGAACAGCTGAATCATTATAAATCGTGCATTATCCATATACAAAACTTGAATAAATTGATGACTCTGGCAGCTAATGGACTTTTACGCTTACTCTCACTTACTGGGTAAATCAGGCATCGAATAATAAAAGTCGGTTTGGTAATAGTGCAGTTGGCCGGCGCTTATCGGGGAAGTGCGCTTTATTAATAATTTGCTTGACATCTTCAAAGATTGGAGCACTGATATAATCAACGTGCTGACACTTGAGAGCTAACTATATCAATTTTTATCTGGTTAATATTATTTTCAAAAATTCATACTTTCGTCCGACTGATTAACGCTGTGGTATCAACAAAATAGACAGCGGCACTGTTGGACAAATTAACGACCCCGTGAGAAGAACCAGATTTTGTATTTCTGGAGAGTCGCAGACAAATGCACATTGGCCAATCGTTCTCGACGAACACTCATCCAGCAAGTGGTTCTCGTTTAATCGTACAGTAAAGTAGTACACATGACTATAAATTAAATAGTATGAAATTAACAGAGTACACAAAAGTTGATGTATGTTTATTGATAAGAGGCTATTACTACGTTTATGCTAGGGTGCTACATGTATTCTTGAATTCACGAAATTGAAATAGCTCCCGTTTATGTGAAAGAAAAGAAATCATGCAGTTGTATTCGATAACTGGTAACACTTACTGCGTTTATCCTAAGCCAACTGTATGAAATGTGTATTACATTAGAAAGCAACACCGCGCATTAATTTTAAACAACTATCAAAAACAACCAGTTGAGGTCCGAAAGGAAACCCACTGTCATTGGGGTAATTGTCTAGTTATGGGGCTTAAGGTTAATCGCGACGTAAGAAATTTTTATTTTTGCTATATGTAAAAAAATCACCTAATTTCAAATCCTAAAGCGCTAAGTTAAGTGTTATTATTATTAAGTTAAGAATTGTTATTAACAAAAGAAAATGCACAAAACTGCATTAAACAACACTGATTATCGATAAATTCGATACTTTTTGCATGAATTTGATGTGTCTGTGTTTACACACCCATGCAGTGAATAAGTTCGTTGAACAGCACTATTTTGCTGATGTAGCCAACACCTGTTTTTTTTGCAATTCAAATAATAAAATTTATAAGCGAAATGATACAATAAAACAATAGGCTGCAAATATTTTGAAAAAAAAAATCGCGCGATTTTTTTTTTTATAAATTTTTTAGCCTCACGGCGATATTTTCTTTTATATTTTAATATTATTTTGTCTGCCTGTTTTTGCCGCCAAAAATACCACACAGCTCTTTGCAAGCACACACAAATGAAATTCTTGTTCATTGTTTTGTTTGTATTAGTAAGCAGTGTTATTCAACGCATTAATTTATTGTTTTTTGTTAATAACTATTAAACCACTTAACTTAGCACTTCAGTGTGAACGGGATTTTTGGATTCAGGTGCATTTTTTACATTTTATAGGTCAAACCCAAATTTTTTACGTCGCGATTAACCCTAAGCCCCATAACTAGACAATTACCGTCATTGGTTAGAAGTTTTTCTGTTTGCTTATGAAATACAAATTTCAGCTTATATTATTGCATGCTTTCATTTGTTCCCTGCTCTGTACGTTAGGGTCTTTTGCTTTAACTTTGACGTCAAGCTTCGACTGATCTCTATATATCTCATTGCATTCTGCGAATCGGCTGTGTTCATTTTGGGTTTCGATAAACATATATCGATGAACACAGCTGCCCTGGTATGAACAACACTGGCCAACGGAGCAAGCAGTGCGAGCCTTTACGAGGGCTTGGGCCTGTTAACAGCCAAGTTGGTCACTGACCCAAGATGCCCGTTGGGCCAAGCACGGTTTGAACCGTCGGTAGATGCCCGAATGCCCAGGCATATGACCGCCAATATCTCTTTCAAGCGCGGCCGACTCTTCAGTTGCCTTTGAGCGAGCGGTCGGCGCAGATAGAATCTGCAAATAATTAAAAGTAGCGATATCTGGACCTCTCGGTAACGAACGCCTACCTGCCCTGGTGAGTCTGTTCCTTGCGGGGATCCGGCAGGGCCCATATTGTCCTCCCGTGCACAATCTGTGCATAACGAGCAGCCACACCAGCAACGGCTGCCGCAGTAATCCTGCTCTGCCACTGCAGCACCGGCAACGGCTGCCGCGGGCGTCTCCCTTGGCTGCAGGCCTCATATTTTTCCTGCTAGGCGGCATCTCCACGTCCGGCAGCGTTATCAAAAAAAAAAGAAAATATCCCATTAGTTATAATTATTTAAATCATTATTGTTATTAGTCTTAATTTTTCCGTTAGTATTTTGTCTTCATGTTAGGTCCACGTGGGTAGGATGATAGGTACCAAAAATAGGAATAAATTTACAAATTAATAATGATGTGCTAAATTACCTTTTTGGGGGAGATGGGGCGGCCTTTGTAGGCCAGGACGGGCTCCACGATTTTGGGTTATGCACCGAAACTTTTGAGCAGGAGCATCACATGGTTGGATGGGTGCGCTGTGGCTTGGCAATCACCAATAGCCGTTGTTGTATGTTGTTTGTGCCACGTAGAGTAGTTGTTTCTGTAAATAAATTAACAAATGTAAAAATATGGGCAATATCTGTTTTTTACTGTTTGGTAAGTGATGTGTTTTATGTGTTAAATACCGATGTTAATCGATATTTGGTGCGGACTGCAGAGCTGGAGGAAAAACCCCTCCCCAAGTGCTGCTGAGCTAGCTGGCGCGCCCCTGTCGACAAAAAGCAGTCCGTAACAAAATAAATAGAAAGTAAAGTACATATTTTTATACCCGCTTCTCATGGAGTAGTAGGGTATTATAACTTTGTACCAATCAATAATGTATGAATTAACTAAAGGTTTGGTTAATTTGAGTAAAAAAACAAACTGTTTATTTTGAGTGCTTCTTTAGGACTAACTTAATACAATTCTACAATTAGCCTATGGACTGCGACCGCTGCTGTCGCTGCCGCTGCCGCTGTTGTTGTCGCTGCCGCTGGTGTAGCCGCTGCCGCTTGAAGCTTCGGGTGTCATCTTGCTGGATCGGTCCCACGGTGGTGCTTCTTACGTAAAGTGTTCTGGAATGGGTCCCAAGGTGGAGAAATGCTGACATAGCGCGCGTGGCCGGTGTCTTGCATTCGTAGCGCTCGTGATCGAGTTTGGCGCTTGTGGGGGTATTGCACCCTGACTGCAATTGTACCGGCAATGCAGTTTTGAGAACGTTTGTTGTTGTTCTCTTGAGTGCGTTGCATTCTGAGTTTGGCTCGTAGTAGAACTGTTGTTAACTCCTCCCCCTTTAATTGCGGACGTCCTCGGTCGCAATGTAGAACCGTTGCTGGACTCCGTTGTTGACTGGGTCTGCTTCTACTTCTGCCGGCATATTTCTAGATGACCTTTGTTTCCATACCCATGCTCCCGTTGTGGCCAGTACCATCATCAGGATTCCGGAGAGAGACAAACTGATGGTTGTTGTTTTGAAATTTGTCGCCCTCAACATCTCCAACTTTCTTGTGTTGTTGATGTTTATCTCCTTTAGCATTTGTAGAGATAGTACTTCTTCGGATTTTGTCTTCTTTGCCATCATTTGGAAGAGTGGGGGGGTAGCTTCAGCATACGTCGCCTCTCTGACTTCATATTTGTCCTCGCCAATTTCCACTGTTGTGTTCTCGAATTGTATGGGTTATGTTCCTTCCAGGTCTTTTTCTTCTTTGTCTATTTTAATGATACCAATGTAGTCATTTAGCATAATGGGGCCTGTCAGGATTTCTTCATGGTCCGGTATGTGGTGATTATTTATGATTTTACAATAAGGTTTTTTATTCTGGAGTAGTGGGGTTATACAAGTGTTGTTACTTATGTCTAAAATATTGTTTATGATATTTAGGGAAGGGCAATTCGAATTTGTAAGATTCTTCTTCCGACGTAAGCAAAAATACTTGGTTCTTGAAAACATTAATTGGTACTTCTATGCAAGGTATTAAATTATGGGATGAACTTTCGTCGCTATGTATTGAAGCTGTTGTGCTATTAATTTGTGGGGCTGGTGGATTCCTGGAAAGGGCATCGGCCACTACATTGGCTGTACCTGGCTTATAGTGAAGCTCGTGGTTATATTCTTCAAGGTAGCTTTTCCACCTTTTGAGTTTACCGTTGTGGTTCTTGTTGCTTAAGGCGAATGTAAGTGGTTGGTGGTCGGTATGGATTATTACTTTGGAGGTGCCGTAGAGATACATACGTAGGTTTTGAAGTGCTCATACTGTTGCAAGCATCTCTTTCTCGTTGGTAGCGTAGTTTTCCTCTGTTTTTTACAATGTGCGTGAAATGAACGTGATAGGTCTTCCATTTTGTTCTAGAACTGCGCCTATAGCGTAGTTGGAATCATCTGTTGTTAGTTGGAACTCTTTATTGAAGTCTTAGCGTAATCACGGATGAAGCGTCTATAATAACTGGATAAGCCTAGGAAAGATCTTAGGTCTTTCAATGTTTTAGGCTCCGGGAAATTTTTGATGGCTTTTACTTTGTCGCTATTGGTTTTCAAACCATTAGCAGAAATAGTGAAACCAAGAAAGTCGACCTCGGTTTTGAAAAACTCGCATTTGTCGATTTGTACCTTCATGTTGGCCTTGGATAGTGTTGAGAAAATTTTCTCAAGGTCTTGGGCGTGTTCGCCCTCTGATTTGCTAAAGACGTTAATATCGTCTATATAGACGTAGCATCTCTTCCCAACATGCTCTCGTAGAATGTCGTCCAGAGCCCTTTGGAAAATTGATGGGGAGTTCTTCAAACCGAATGGTAGTCTTGTGAACTCGAATTTCCCACCATTCACTGAGAATGCTGTTTTCTCTATATCTTTTCCCTGGAGTGGGATCTGGTGAAAACCGCTTTTGAGATCGAGAACGGAAAAAACCTATTATCGCCCAATTGTGCGATTATTTCTCCGATCTCCGGAATTGGGTATCTATCTGATACGGTGACCGTGTTTAATTCTGTAATCTATCACTAATCTATGTTTTTTCTCCCCTGAAGCATCGTTCTTTTTCGGGACGACCCATACGGGTGCGTTGTAGGGTGACCGTGAGGGTTTTATTATGCCATCGTGCAATAACTGGTTTATTTGTTTCTCTACCTTTGCTTTTAAC